>CAKAOI010048113.1:0-31110 GCA_916701655.1 Sebastiscus albofasciatus
GAGTACCACTGCTTGTCATTCAGTACAGCCACTTTCTAACGAAATGTAGGTGCGGTAGTTAGATAGGTGTAGTTACTGTCAAAATACATCCCTTTTCTTCTCAAACAAGCCACAATGCGGCCAAATGTGCAGCTGTGTTAAGTACAATATGTTGGAAGTTGGAAAGCTGGTGGATAAGAGCATAGATTTCTGCCTCTGTCCATACATTGTGGCCCGTACAGAGGCTGGCAGGTAGCAGAGATATGTTTTAATATCATTTATGCACTTGAATTACGACTTGTATTTCATATTACAAATGAATCAGTCAAATGAATAATTCTTGCACTTGCTCATGCCCCCAAATACTGCATGTACATGATTTGTAGGCTGCCTTACGCTTCGTCAACACTGGGAACGTCAGGAGCGCGTGTCGGCTGCATCGGCTGCGCTGGCTGCGTCGCACGTCGGCTGCATTGCGCGTCGGCTGCGTCACGTGGCAGCTGCGTGGTTCATGCGCTGTGTGAGTTTCAGCTGCGTGTCGGGTGCGTTTCTGCTGCAGCTGCTGCTGTCAGCCCTTTCGTTCTACATAGAGTTTCCCTTTCATAATGGCCATTTCATTTAATCGTAAATGTCATTTACATTTATTTTAGACAGAGAAAGGTTAAGAAACATGTGGTAATTTGTAAAAAATAGTAAAAATCCACAATTGAAACCTTGTACTATATTAATTTTTGGAGCTCTGCAAGTCTATGTTCTACAACACAGTCCGACACATATTTCAGAATAAAAGCCTCGTGTTAAGGGCTTTGATTTTGAAATGAAAGCAGGAAGTGTTGATTTAAAAACAAGTCTTTACTTTTTTTCATCTCCGTAACATTTTCTACAGATAGAGAAATTGAAACTGTACTAATCTTGTTGGTATGATGTCAATATAAAGTCAATAGATCACTTTCACTGTCTGTTGTTGCTGTGAACCGCGCGCAGCTCGAGCGGGCAGTGTGGCTGCTCTAACCTGTTAACGCGTACGCCGAGATAGAAAAACAACAGGTAACGCAGCCGCCATGCACTCCTGACGTTCCCAGTGCGGACGAAGCTTTTGGAAGTTGGAAGATCTTCACCACAGTTCCTTTAAAAAGAGCCACACTATTTTCAGATTATATTTGATATGACTGGTGTTCAGATGACATGGGTCCAAGTAAAATAATCTACTGAAATGATTGAAGATGTTTCACCTCCATTCAAATGTGACCTCTTCAGTTCTAATGAGAGGGCTACTGTAACACCTGGAGAAGGAACATGACTTCATGTACCATCTGACCTTCATTAGAACTAAAGAGGCCTTTGAAATCAGCAGCAACACATCTTCCAGTGGATTGTTTCATTTACACCTGATATCATTTACACACACTACCACACACACACACACACACGTTCATCATTCTTTATTTTTCCTACCCAACTACTCCACTACTTTAGAGATCAGATAATAAAGTAACTTCCTGTCCTCCCTGTGTGTGTGCTGCCCAGTCCTGTCCTGGCTCTGTAGTCCAGTTCAGGTTCTGGCTCTTTCCTTCACTCATACTCAGACATCCTGTTCTCAGTCTGGTTTTCTGACACTCTCTCTCTAACCTATCTTCCAGTCTGTCAGGCTGTCCTCTTGCTGATAAATCACTTCGGACCCTCATGGCTGCCCACACAGCTGAACTAAAGTATGTCTGCTTTCTCCTGTCTCTCACCTCCAACATGTTCACTGAGCACTCAGTCTGCAGCTACAGCTCTGTCCCTGCTCTCCTTTTAAACTAATAATAAAATAGTCAAAATCAATCATAATATAAGTCCAATATTGAAAAATCAAAACCAAAAAACTATGAGCCCTAATGATTTAGAGAGAAAAAAAAAGTGGTTTCTGCCTGCAGTCTGCTGATGATGTAAGCCTGTGGAGTGAAAGAACGTCTGTCTGCCTATGTGTGTCTCAGGTGTCCGACTCCAGGTTGTGATGGATCAGGCCACATCACAGGAAACTACGCTTCACATAGAAGGTAGGGGCTTTTCTCTCCCGCTCTGCCTGCTGTGCCGTCAGTTACTCTGTAACAGACTGTGATCGGTCCTCTCTCTATTCCTCTCTGCCAGTCTCTCCGGATGCCCTCGAGCCAAGAAAGGCGGGGTCAAATCAACCCCCACCAAGGACGACAAGGAAGACTCTGAGCTCTTGAGGTGAGCAACAGTAGCTCATTGGCTCTTACCAACCAAGCAATGCATGCATAATGTTAGACTGTCTCTGTACCACGGCTGGGAGGATAACAGTTATAAATAAGTGCTTAACAGCAGTTGGATTGTGGATATTCATAATCACGAGGATGACGAATCCTAATGGTTTTGGTAGGGCTGTCAATTTGAATATTTAATCGCATGATTGTACATGATTAATTGCGATTAGTTGCAAATTTACTTTTTTATTTTTTAACTGTTCAAAATGTACTTTAAAGGGAGATTTGTCAAGTACTTAATAGCAAATATGCTGCTTTATGCAAATGTACTGTATGTATATATTTATTATTGGAAATCAACACAAAACAATGACAAATATTGTCCAGAAAGGTAGTGTCATTCTCGGGTTGGTTGGGACCTCCACCCGCACAATCCTTTTAATGATGTCCAGGATAGATCTCCAGTATTGCTCCAGGCATCTACATGTCCAGAACATATGTAGAAGAGTCTCTGTTTCAGACTTACATCTAGGGCAATATTCTATTCCATTTAAAATATTTAAATTAACTAACATTTGATGACATTTGTCTTGTCTTAGAACATTCTGGGACATACAGTATACAGTAGAAGTGGTTGCCAAATATATTTGTGGTGAATTTTTCTTCAGCACTGCTTTTCTATTATAATTTTAAAACTAAAAATTGATGTGTCAACCTCGTGTTAGCGTCTCGACACCTTCGTCTCCACACTCCGTCAGTGAGAGTCTGCCTGTATCCAGGTGTCCGGTTCCTGGCTGTGACAGTCTGGGCCACATCAGTGGGAAGTACGCCACCCACCGCAGTGCCTACGGCTGTCCGCTGGCAGCGCGCCGGCAGAAGGAAGGTCTTCTCAACGGCACTCCCTTCTCCTGGAAGGCCTTCAAGACCGAGGGCCCGACCTGCCCGACGCCGGGCTGCGACGGCTCCGGCCACGCTAACGGCAGCTTCCTGACGCACCGCAGGTATGTCCTCGATATATCTGAGAGTTTCAGCACACAGGAGAGCAGTGTTATCCCAGACACAGCTTACAGTTTCTTCTCAGTGTACAATGATTTCAATCCATTGTAAGGCAGTTTCATGTAGGTTAACCTACCAGGAGGCCCAGCTGGGTCCCTATGAATACAATAATAACAAATAATGATGGAGACTCAGGGGTCCACCCACTTCTCCTCCACATGTCCCCACATCTTTGTACATTAGGACAACTTGTTTTGTTGTGTCCACTACTGTGTCCACTGTTTTCTATCACTATAGATCAATAAAATGTGAACTATATACTGTATAGTTGACTAGTGTGAGGGGTTTTATCCCTCATGAGCCTACAGTAATACAGTGCATACAACATCTCAGCCTTGTTAGAATGACCCGCTGCTTCTCTCAGTCTGTCAGGTTGTCCCAGAGCGACGGCCAACAAGAAGAGAACCAAATTCCCCGGAGACGAGTATATCACCGCAAAGTTCAGAGCCAGCGACGGTAAGAGACACTCACTTTCCCCTCTGCCTAACAGTACGTCCCACATGTCTCCCTAACTATTACTACTAAGACATCAAAACACAAAAAGTCCCTCAGGTTTGTCAGGGACAACAATGTTCAACACATGACATGCACAGACTTAGAGATAGATAATAGCACAGATGTAATGTTCTCTACAACATTGGTTTTCAAAGTGGGGTCCGGGGACCCCCCGTGGATCCTTGAGGGAGTTCCAGGGGGTCCCCATCCATAAGCAACATAATGACAGAATACAGCATGTATGACTATTTTGGTCATGAGTTTCATACACTTTTCTGTAATAAAACATCTAAAAGCAAAAATCCTGTCAGATGGATGGACCCTGGGACAAAATGTTAGTTTAAGGGTCCTTGACGTGAAAAAGTTTGGGAACCCCCGCTCTGCAGATGAAAGCTAAAGTTGGTAACTTTGAGCAAATATGATACAAAAATAGTTATTTTTATAAAACAGTCACTATTGAGGCCTTCAAATGGGGTCGTGTTTACCGTGTTTACTGTGTTTACTGTTGGGCCCATTTGAACGCCCCCCTCATGTCGTATGCACGACCTCGGAAGTGGAAAGTTTCTGAAATTTCCGAGTTCACGACTTGTGACGTGTTTCATCATGTAGACAGAAAATGGCGGAAGTTATAGAAGTAATTCTTTCAGCGCATAATAAGTTAATATATTGTAATTTTAGCCATGTATTGTTTTTCTTTGTAATTTTATAATATGTCTGAGGAATATTTAATTTAATAGACTTGTTGCTGCTACATGCAGAGCCACAAATATAAAGTGATGCCTTTAATAGAAATGCGTGACAGCCAGCGTACTGTAGGTAGTATTGGCAGTTGTCTTGATATTTTGTGTGTTGTTGCTCTCAGTTCTGGACAACGATGAGGACATCAAGCAGCTCAACAAGGAGATCAACGATCTGAGCGAGTCCAACTCAGAGATGGAGTCCGACATGATGAACCTGCACACTCAGGTGAGCTCAGCCGTTCAGCTCACTGCACCGCTTCCAGCAGGTGGAGGATGACACACCCGATGCATTTTAAAATATACCCAGGAGACTGACTGTAGAGAAAGATGGATGCTGCACAGACAAACCAGCTTCATGGATGCATTAATAGAGCTGGATATGCAAAAGACATTTTCCCCCTAAGCTGCCATCATATATACAGTATACTGTATACACCAATCAACCATAACATTATGACCACCCGCCTAATATTGAGTAGGTCCCTGTTTTGCCGCAAAACAGCCCTGACCCGTCGAGGCATGGACTCCACTAGACCTCTGAAGGTCTGCTGTGGTATCTGGCACCAAGCCGTCAGTAGCAGATCCTTTAAGTCCAGTAAATTGCGAGGTGGGGCCTCCGTGGATCGGACTTGTTTGTACAGCACATCCCACAGACGCTCCATTGGATTGAGATCTGGAGAATTTGTAGGCCGAGTCAACTCCTCGAACTAGTCACCGTCCACGTGATGCTCACGTGCCCATTGTAGGCACTTTTGGCGGTGGACACGGGTCAGCACGGGCACCCTGACCGGTCTGCGGCTACGCAGCCCCATACACAACAAACTGCGATGCACTGTGTAACGAAATAATCCATGTTATTCACCTCACCTCTCAGTGGTCTTAATGTTATGGCTGATCAGTGTATATATATATATATTTCTGGTTCTATTGTCAAGCTGGCTGTGTTGATGCTTCAGGGTTGTGTTCTGTGTCCATCTCTGCTTCAGATCAATTCAATGGAGAAGAACCTGAAGAGTATGGAGGAGGAGAACAAACATATCGAAGAGAGGAATGAGGCCTTGTTCGTGGAGCTATCCGGTCTGAGTCAGGCCCTGATACGCAGCTTGGCCAACATCCGCCTGCCCGCCATGGTTAGTATATACCACAGTCTTTTGGTTTGTTTAAAAAAGAGGACGAACAAGGAGGAAATAATTCCCCTTCCACTGGAAAGGATAATTAATTTTAGCCTGAATGGGATCGATCAGACATGCAGGTTGGGTTAATTGTTGACTCTAAATTGCCCCGTAGGTGTGAATGGGAGCGTGAATGGTTGCTGTGGTAGTACCATCAAAATCATTTCACACATCAATGGTCTCTTCCTGATTATACTTATTAAAAATAATTAAGACATTTTGATGGCACTACATTATAAAAGTGAAGTTATTGAATATGTTTCCAATTAAAAATTCACCAAAATTGTTGTAGTACATCTATGAAACGGAATGAGTTACCTAACTCGAGGGAACAACTTATTAATTTAGGGCACAAATTAATAAAAATTATCTCCTAGGTGTCTAGGGGGGCTCCGTACATTTTTATTCATACTGAGGGGAAAATGTCCAACAGCACATTACGTAGACAGAGTGACTAACATTGTTTTATTCTATGTGTGAGTGATAAGTAGAAGTCTACTCCTCAAACGTTCTGACTTCTGAACTTATGTGTGTGTGTTCAGCAGGAGCCGCTGTCAGAGCAGAACTTTGACAACTATGTGGAAACCCTGACCCACATGTTTACCAATAAAGACTGCTACCAGAACCCCGAGAACCGGGCCCTGCTCGAGTCCATCAACCAGGCGGTGAAGGGCATCGAGGTGTGACGGACGGACGGGACGGACGGGACGGACGGGAAGAGGACAGGGAGGGGCGGGGGGCTTCACAACGACGACACCAATCTTTCTTTCCAAACCCTTTAGATACTGTATGTAATTAATTCTTCTCATTTTGGAACTTTGTCCGTTTATTTCTATCTGTTCTTTGCATTAGTTTGCTGTTTGCATGTTGCTTTATGACGGTATGAGCGTGAACAGATTAGGGTGTGGGTGTCAAAGTGTGGTGGCGCACTGGAGTTAAACTGTTACTGTAAGCAAGGGTCGTCTCGAGGTATACACAGACAGGCACAGAGAGAGCAGAACAAAAGTCAGGAGTGCAGTATACAGCCTGAGCCGAGCAGATTCTCTTAGTTAGTGAACATATCCCATCTCCACTCAATAATGTTGATAGTATTCTATATGAGCATAGTGATGTTGCACCTCCAGGACTAGTTTGTAGATTCATTCTTACTATTGCTGTGTAACTATTTAAGTCCTTTGCAAATGTTGTTTTAATAACTTATTCATTCATGTCTGCTGTATTATTTTTTATGTTGGCCTATTTATTATTCATTATATATTTATTAACTTTTGTTTTTTATTTATTTCAAAATGCTATCTGAGAAGATTTTAAATGGTGACCAAGAGAAGGGAATCATTTCCTCTGCATTGTTGAACAAAGAGGAAATATTTTAAGAGATCAACTATGAATTGTTTTATATATCTTATTATTTATTTAAAAATACTGGGATCTTTTTAAGTGCAAATATTTTGTAACTGAAAGTTTTTTAATCATTTTCTAAAGATTTTTTTTTTTTTCGGTGCTTCTGTTTATATGATTTTTCCTTTTTATTTTCACAAACTATTTTGAGTACATTGCAATACACTGGGAATAATGAGCTGCACATATTTGGTATTTATTTGGTGATGAAGAACAAAGTGATGGTGAATATTTATTTTGTATTGTCTGTGTGTTATGATGGCTGTGTATGGATTAGTCTTTAAGTTGCTCTTGAAATAAAGGTTAACCCACAGTAAATGTGGACTGGACTGATTGTGTTTTTGTATCGACTCAAACTTTTACATACTATTCTTTTTTAGATGTAGGACTGTTAAGATACAACAACTTTTTGTACTTGTAAAACAGCCATTCTGGGGCCAGCTCCATCGTTGCTGTAGAAAACCCCTCCATGAAGGTCAAAGCCATCAAGTATTGTTTGTTCATATTTAGTTTAAAGGTTAAGTTTGAATAAAAATGCCACGAGAAGAAGCAGGATAAGCCGTTACCTGATCACTGATCAGTTAGAAACATACCACTATCACTAAAATCAAGGGCTGGTGGTGGTCATGAGTAACTACATCCTCTTTATCATTTAGCCAGCACAGCTGCTCACGCACACTACCTTTGTCCCGATGATGTCACATGTATTATCCATCTACCGTCGGCCTCCCTTTAGTCTCTCAGTTGGACTTTGGAGGCTCCAGCCCAGATGTTTCTGTGCCCAACCCCTCCAACTCGGTGGTTTCTGTTCCAGTCGTCCAGCAAGCTTGCATCCTTGGCAGTTCTCTAATATTTGTATCAATACTACTGATACTCAGTGTTGTGTTGAATATCAATAGGATCAACACCAAAAGGGGAAAGAAAACTCTCTCTGTAGGTCACATTCTGAGAGAATTCACTCAATAAACATTTACCACACATTTGATTAACACATTATTACAAGACAAGCTAAATGTTTGGTAAATCATTTGGTGGTAATGTAAAGATTCACAAGCAGCCTATTAATGATGCATTCACCTTATACATGAGGTACACTCTGCTCTCCCCAACAAGTTTGTGCATTAGCTGATTTTAATAATAAAACGTATTAGTGTGGTGGCGTTACATGCCATGGACCACCATAGAGGTGGACTTTCATAGAGGAATATTCATACAGTCTGCACTTAGAGGCCTGTCTGGGTCTCTCATAGAGGTCGACCGATAGGGGATTTTTAAAGATCAGTATAATAATAATAGTTTGGAGCAGGAAAAAGATGATTACCGATTATTCGGCCGATACCCCACCCGTAAAAAAAAAAAAAAAAATGACAGCCGGAAATGAACAATCTTTGACTTTATTACAAACATATATAACTAACTGACATCTAAGTCAAAGAAATAAATACTTAAATATCTAAAATAAATTATATGAATCTGGAACTGAACAACAAATCCAAAGTAGGCCTAATTATTGAAAAAATCTGGAACTGAAGATCAAACTAACCAGAATTTATTTTTTGACAGAGAAAACTGAAAGGCGGCACAGCAACATCAGATTTTATGACGTGCTTTACTTCTATCAACTGCTTTTGTAAACGTCGTTTTTAGTAGACCATTTTTTGTCGCTCTGAATTTGGATTACATTGTTGGAATGCGTTTGATTTATTTATAGTGGGCAATGCGCTATATCAGATACCATTAACGCTCATGCATATTCCTGGGGTAAGGACGATCCTAAAGTGTGTGATTTCATTACATAAATGGATGGTTACGTGGCTGGAATATTTGGAAAAGAGAATGCCAATTGGTAAGTAAGTTGAAGTAACAGTTAAATGATTTCTTTTCCTCCCCATCTTGTACCGTGGACAAAGAGCTGTTGCCTTTATATATCTATATATATCTATCTATATATATCTCTATATATATATATATATCGAGAGAGAGAGAGAGAGAGAGAGAGAGAGAGAGAGAGAGAGAGAGAGAGAGAGAGAGAGAGAGAGAGAGAGAGAGAGATACATTTTGTGGAGAGAAATAAACTGAAAACAGAAAACGGTGACGTACATCCCCGTGTGACTGGTGCCGACTGCTCAGCCATCGGTCGCTGTCAGAGCCCAGTTCCACCGATAACTAGAATGGCACTCGGAGAGCGCAGACCTCCGCCCTCCTCTCCGTTCAGCTTGCGCCATCATCCACATGTATTTTCGTTTATGTTGAGATCAGCTGAACGTAGCGGAGCATCGTAAAACACACACTGAAACACTGGACAGAAACAAAATAAAACTCACCGAAACCGTCGTCGTCACTCTTTCCAACAATCACCAAGTGTGCTTTGGTCCAACTCAACTGTAATTTTGCAGTTTAATGTGAAAAAAAGCATATTCTACAGTTGTTCCCCCACAACCCTCGCTCTCTCTCTGAAGGAAAGAGGCGGGGTCATGCGTCATCAACGCGTCATCAGTTACACTGCGCATGTGTTATACCCAGAGGTCAAAATGTTCTGGCTGATCGGAATCCTTAAAATTCCTGAATCCGTATCACCACCAAAATCTAATGGATTGGTCATTGTGCCACACCCCACCCCTCCAAAAAAATGTCATTCAAATCCATCGTGGACTTTTGGCGTAATCCTGCAAACAGACAAACAAACAAACCAACGGCGATGAAAACATAACCTCCTTCCTAAGCCTTCGGCCTAGGCCTTGAGGTAATGACAGTTTGTAAAAGCGTCCTATAGGCCAAATTGATTAATCGGTCGACCTCTATCCTCCCATACTGGAGGTGGTCATTATCTGCGATTCATTTATGCTCATCAAAGGCTCCGAGGACCCCGTCACCGTTCAATGATCACTTTATTAGTTCATCATACTTAACAGACAGGAGTTTAAGGGAACCATGAAATGAGTCAGAACACAAACCAGTGAAACGATGTCATTTACTCATTTTAATGGTTAAAAAAATACTTCTTTGCGCAAAGAGACAACAATAGGTCCCTGTTTGCTGAGGAAACGAGGGACCAAAACAATGATGGCCATCAAATGATGACAGGTGGAGCGAGATAAGATGAGGTAAATGTTTTTGAGGAAAGAAAACAAAAAAAAAAAAGGCACAATTTACAATCAACCATGCCCCAAATTCACAATAATAATAATAATAATGATAATAATATTAATAATAATAATAATAATATATAAGTACAGCTAAAAAAAAATCTGAAAATCTGCAACAACAAAAATACAGACCAATTATATTATACAAAGCAAATCTTGCCCGTCAGGCTCCTCCTGTGTGCTCAACCCTAATCAGGCTTCTGTACACCCCGGAGCCACCCCACCCCCCCCCGTCCTGCTGCCGATACTGTACAGACAGCAGTTCTGAAGCGACAGGGGCTTCAACATACTATCTGACCACCAGACATGACACGCACAGTTTGGAGGGCCCGATGCAATCGTCATGGCAGAAGGCACCGCAGCCTTGGCACATGATCATGGCTTTGAGGCGGCACGAGCACTTGAGCGCCACCTCCTCGGCCGTACTGTCAGTAAAGGCCTGGATGCTGAGGGTGGTCTGGCCGGAAGCCAAGCGGGGGCGCAGGTGGAGCACGCTGTCCGCCATGCTCCGGGTGAAACCGCCATTGTCCATCAGTGACACGTTGGCCGTGTAGCTTACTCCTCCGACGCCGCCGTGCTTGGGGAGCTTCCCGTACAGCTGAAAGGGGAGGACAGAGGCGGAGGAGGGGGAAGGGGAGGAGGAGGAGGAGGGAGAGCCGGAGGAGTAGGCAGATTTGCCGTGCTCCTTCTTTGCCATCCTGGCTAAAGTCATCTCCATGTTCAGGAGTCCCTCCATCGCCCCTCCGCTTAGGTAGCCGTCCACAGAGCTCCCGGGCTCCTTTTTGGTAACACTCGTGAGTTTGATGGGGGATGATTTGGCAAGAGCCTGGCAAGAGGAGCGCGCGTTGATTTCATTCTTTACAGTGGGTGCAGGAGACAGCTGCAGTTGGTAAGAGTGGGGGAGCTGACACTGTGGGGGCCGCCAGTTGATCTGAATAGTAGGCACCACCTCTGTGGGGCAGGGGTCTGCGTGGTTAGGAGAGGGGCCGTTACGCATGGTCTGGCGGGCCGGCTGGGGCCTGTCTGGAGTGACCCCCTGCGAGGGCTGAGGACCATGATGAGAGTCTTTTAGAAATGCGGACTCCACAGTGGTCTGAGAGCTAAGGTCTGACTTACTTCTGGAGGAGGATGAGGAGGGTGGCAGAGAGGTGATGACCGGGACAGCCCCGGGGGCCTGCTGAGACTGATACTGTGACGCAGCTGGGGCCTCCATCAGACAGGAGACCGGGTGACCTGTCGGAGACTTGTTGTGGATCTGAGAGGCCAGTTCTGGGCTAGGAGACTGGGCTGAGATCTCAGGCCTGTTACGAGGCCCTGGGGTCCTTGCCACTGGCGGTCTGGATTGGGGTCCTGGCAATCGGCTGATCTCCAGCCTGTTGGCAGAGTGAGAGGGTAGAACTTTCTCCAGGGCCAGACTGCCCTGTAGTAGCTGAGTGACCAAAGGGTTATTGGCCTCCACACTGGACACTGGTCTGACTGAGCTGGCCAGTCTCTTGGAGGCAGCAGTTGGGTGAGTAACAGAGTGCTTTAAACCTCCACGACACTCCTCTTCAGTAGAGCTCTGTCTGGAGGCTCTACAATCATCGCCAGGCTCCATTTTGACCACAACGTTGGTGTCCCTCAGCCCCTGCGGGTGGGCTGTGGGCAGAGACTGGTGGTCCTGGGAATGGGGGCCACTGTGCTGAGGGTGAGGCAGGCCGTTGGGGAAACAAGGCTGAATGACGGTCTGACCTTGGCGGTTGGACACATGGGCTTGGATGACCGGCTGCTGGTTCTGAGGAGGAGGGCTGCAGATGACCAGCTGGCCGTTTCTCTGGATGCTCACTTGGGGGCACCAGTCTCGGTCAGGCTGCTGCTGCTCATCCTCCTGGAGGTCATTCTCACAGTCTGAAGCCGTTTCCGTGGAGTCGCTATGTGTCCCGGCCTCGTCTTCTTTCTCTCCGCTAGAAGAGTCCACTTGTTGGGGAGAGGACGCGCCCGTTCGCCGTCTCTCTGCAGCCGAGTGAGAGAACACCTCCTGGGGATCCACGTGGTGGGATCCGTGCTGGATAACTCCACCCAGCCCAGACTCCTTCCCTTGTACCTGCTCTTTGGGCTGGCGGGAGCTGGCCAGCGTCTGAATAACATCCACACCCTGAGCCCCGAACCTAGGAAGGGAATCTGGGATGGAGGTTGGGGCCAGTGAGGGTTTTTCACAACCCTGGTCAGCCATCTCCGAGGGGGCGTTAGCAGACTCGGGCACCTCGGGCTTTGGAGAGGGCGAGTCAGCTGCCTTGTCTGTGAGCCGATTGGAGGAACTCTGGGCACTGGCAGATGTTGCTTCTACTTCCTCTCCAGCATCCAGCCCCCCAGCTGCCTCCTCTCGAGGAGGGCTTGGGGTCTGTGGGGTCTCCAAGGACATGGAAGTTGAGGTAGTGGACAGGGATGGGGACGGCTGGGGCGTAGGCTCTACATTGAGAAGCTGTAGTTGTGTTCCAGACGAATTAGAGCCTGAAGACGATCCCTGCTCCTCCATCCCACCACCTCCCCTTCTTCCACTTCCTCCTCCTCCTCCTCCTCCTCCTCCTCCTCCTCCTCCGGGCTCGATGGGTCCTGGGTGCTCTCGCGCTCGTCGTCCACTGCTGCTATCCGGTAGCCCAGTAGCATGCCGCAGCCTGGCGCCGGTCGGCCCTGTCCCTTCGCCAGTGGCTGCAACAGCAGCAGCGGCCTCGCGCTGGGCCCGGGCTTGCTGGGCACGGGCTTTGATGTCCGCCAGGGTGCGCGCGCCCCCCGTCCCCGACCGCCGCGAGCCCTCGCCGGGGGGCACGATCCGGGGACAGATCTGGTAGGTGGGGTGACCTTTGACCCAGGGAGGTTTGATTCTGGACAGTTGGATCTGGGACAGAGACATAAAGAGACAGCGAGTCAAACTTTACTTGGACAACAAGTCATTGCTAAACAGGCAAATCATTTTCGTGCAGAAAGTCTTACCCGGATAGGCGGCACCTTGGGCTCTTCCGTTGTCGGCTGCGGCTTTTCTGAACGGACACTGTCAATTGTGGTACGAAAGGACTGACGGTCGTCAAGCCGCGGCCGCTTTTCGGGGAAGCTGGAGAAGGCCTGGGTCTCATCTGGCCTTCTCTTCTGCTCCTTGAGCTGAGCGCTGGAAACGGGGGTGGTGGCTGGGCTGGCTGAGGGGCTACTCTCACGGCTGCTGGTGGCGGTGCCCCCTGTGACGGAGGTGACCACGGAGGCGGTGTCATCCAGGGGATCGGCGGCGACCGCGGCACTGGAGGACGCCGAGGAGGACGAAGAAGAGTCCAGACCTGCGGCGAAAGGTCCCTGTCTGTCGGAAGGCGAGGAGGGCGAGGAGACAGGCGAGGAGGCAGACGAAGAAGAAGAGGAGGAGGAGGAAGAGGAAGGTGAGGAGGTGGAAGCCAGTACAGGTGCAGCCTCCTCTGGGAGCAGGCGGGCCGCAGCTTCGGGCTCTTCGTTTGCGCTGGTGGAGGCTGGGCTGGGGCTTGGGCTGGGAGTCGGAGTAGGAGTGGGAGTGGGAGTGGGTGTAGGAGTACGAGTAGGAGTAGGAGTCAGAGTAGGAGTCGGAGTAGGAGTCGGAGTAGGAGTACGAGTACGAGTAGGAGTGGAGGCTGGCAATGTGACTGGCTCTGGAGTGGGAGAGGGCTTTGGCTCGATGGAGGTACTCTCTGCCGGGAGCTCCACACCGCACTCAGCCTGCAGCACCACCTCGCCTTGAACGACGGTGTTGTCGGACATGGGCGAGCCGATAGAAACTGCCGGGGCATCCAGCACGGCACTGGCCTCGGCTGCTTCTGGAGACTGCAGGGCCGGAGGAGTGGCCTTGCAGAGGGTCCGGCGGGCCCTCCGGCGCAGGTCAGCCCGCGTGCGTCTCCTCATCCTGCCGTCTCTCCTCCGCCGACCCACGCTGCGTCTCTTGGGGGCACCGGTTGCCACCACGGCCACGTCACTGTCCAGCACACTGGCTGCGGCTTCGCTTGCTTCGCTCATGGTAAGCTTCAGAGACTCTTCTTGTGTCAGGCCAGACCTACGGGTACACAAACTACGCTTTAGCGCACTGTGGGAACACTGACATTTAACATCTTAGTGGTCTTAACTGATGACGGTCATGCTCGAGTTGTCTAAACTACATGGAGGACGGCAAAGGAGATGACACAAACGGCTTTAAACATGCGGTCAAAAATGAATAGCTACTGTCCATCGAGGTAGGGCTGGGCAATATATCGATATCATGATATGAGACTAGATATCGTCTTAGATTTTGGATATCGTAATATGGCACAAGTGTTGTCTTTTAACGGTTTTAAAGGCTGCATTACAGTAAAGTGATGCAATTCCCTGAACTTACCAGACTGTTCTATTATTAGTCATTAAAGCCACATTACTGATGATTATTTATCAAAAATCTCATCGCCTAAATATTTGGTAAAGCACCAATAAGTCAACCCTACAATATCTAAAAAAAAAAACATATTTGATTTTCACCATATCGCCCAGCCCTACATCGGGGCTTTTTCTAAATAATACTATTGATACTTGCACTAGAATGATCAGTCAACTAATAAATAAATCCTTTAAAAAGGGAACCACCCCAAACATGACAGAAAAACTAATATCGCTGTTGTGCGAACAGTGAATTCAGACTTGAATGAAATGGGTTGGCTCTTACTTTTGCCCATGGTACTCTTCAAAAAACTTTTCCTTCCACGCCTCTACCTTCTTCTCTTTCTCCATTTCTTGCCGGAAACGCACCTGCATCTCGTGGGTGAACTCACCTAAATGTGTCAAACACATACGAAGGTTTAAAAAAAAAAAAAAAAAAAAGAGTATAGCTCCACAACTGAACTTTTTGAAGCGTATAAACCAGTATAATTTGGGGTATAAATCTGACTTAGCTGCCCTTCACTTGTTAAAATAAAGCAGCTGCTGTTCAGTTGTAGTAATGTTCCAGGACAGTGCTACCGTCAGCAGTATGAAGTCAAGACATTCCCTGAATCAGGTCCCTGTATGGGCTGACTCACCAATATCATGTAGAAGTGTTTTTAACATTGTATGGAATCCTTTTCATTCACACCACTTAAAGAATACTGGAGCACACTCCTGCTTGTTGTCTCTGCAGGCATTTATGATTTCTTCTCCTTGTTCATAACAACCTTTAGATTAGCTCTTGCTTCTGCTATCACTACCTCCATCAGCACAGTTTCATCTAATGTGAATATTTAAATCCTGGCAGCTTCTCCATGATTGACCAATCACTTACCCTCCGCCAGCCTCTCTTTCCAGCTCTGGGAGGCATGGGTGAAGAACTCATTGTTGAGAGCCGAGCTACTCAGTCTGGCCATACCATCTGGTCCAATCTGCATGAGAGAGGACACAATGCACAAATAGTAGTAAAACAATAATACACCTCAAGGAATAGAGTGGCATCACATTGACCCTAAAAATGACTAAACACACCATGTGTGTGTGTGTGTGTGTGTGTGTGTGTGTGTGTGTGTGTGTGTGTGTGTGTGTGTGTGTGTGTGTCTGAACTCGGCTTCACAAAATATCAATTACAGGATTCAAAAATACAACAAACAACTGGGCTAGCATATTGCAACTTGCCCTAAATTGCACACTAGTTCAGTTTGTCTTATATCCATCTCCACACTGACTGCTGACATTTGTGCAGCACGCAAATATATTTTTCCTTGTCACTTAAAATACAAGGCAAAAGTGAGCATGGCTCACATACCCCCGCTCACTGCTTGACCACTACTAAAGTAGGGCCAAAGGTTTTGCCCTTTTAGAAAAACTGTAGGCACCCTGGACTTCTAACCCCCAAAAGGTACAACTAGAACACACTGTCAACCATCATACCAAATTTGAAGTTCCCAAGTTAAATAGTTTTCGAGTTCTGCTCCGGAAACGAAATTGAAGTCGAAAGAAATCATGTCATTGGCCAAAATATAAAAAATGTTGGGCACCCTAGACTTCTAAACCCCAAAAAGGGAAAGTGGAGCGCTATATACCCCCGACTAGGTTGTCGCGGGGGTATAAAAATAATAAAATGTAGATGTTGTACTGTTGTACTGTAGTAATCGTTGCATTGTCTAAAAATTCAGATTGCAGGTCGGCATTCTGTCAGTCACACACACAGACTGCATATAAAGATGGACGACCCATCTCCACTTCCTCCCACTGTACAAAAGTGAAGCCAAGATAACCTGGATACAGGGGCTGCCATCTTGAGATTTTGAATTCATTTGGAGCCCGAGTGTGGGCAGTAGTGATCTGGGGGGCTGGAGTCGCGATATTGAGGTCCCGCCAACACACCGCCCAAGTTGATCAGGAGCCGAATACTGATGTCTCTATAAGTACGTTTGTGATCCAATTGACACATATTCTATTACACACACTCGTAACAGTTATGGAAAGTTAAAATTACATCTCCCCTTTTGTATAATTCCAGAGCCTCCGGCTTCGAGACTACTGCACTCAGAGCAGCTGTCAATCACAGCTGTCAATCATGACGTCTCACCCCTTTTAATAGCATCAAATAACTAATTTGTTTCTCATTTCTAATGATATGTGTGAAAGTTGTATTAGTGTATGCAGCATCACTACAGACATAAAATCTAGGGATAAACTAGAAGGACAGGATCACAACGTACCTGTCGGTCCACCTCTGGCAGCAGCTGCAGCAGCTGCTGCTGCGAGTGTGTGGGGAAGGCTGAGAAGGTCCGCACATTGATGAGGGCTCTGATGTTGGTGTTGACCAGGATGGAGCCTGGTGTTTCGAAGTCTACATCCACCCCTCCCCGACTCCTCTTCATGGGCCCTGCCACAGCAAAAAAAACAAAAAAACACACGTTTATCTAAGCCGCTCAAAATGATGCTAAAGCTATTTCCTTTCCTGGCCCATCTTTGGCATTTTTACAGGATATCTTGCATTCAGCTAGATAGATTTTAAAATGATGCTTTTCATCTTATTCCTATTCCTATTCTTTCTGCCAGTTGTGTTTAATAATTAGGATAACGTTGCGGCTGTTCAGCATTCTAAATTCTTGCTTTCATTACTGGTGTGTTGTTAATGTTCTCAGGACAAAAGAGTGGTTCTTACCTGAGGGAACGTGCTCTCCATTCACTTTAAGAGGGGTGAGGACAACACGAGGCATCATCACTGCTTTCTTCCTCTGCCTCCCTGACTGTAGCGACACAAAATGTGGGATGGACGGGTAGACACAGTAGACAGTTCTACAGTCAGTATATCAGGCAGCACTGTCCTTCTACAGATCACGTCAACACATGGCATGACAGGAGACACATGGCTAATCTCTTTAACTTGTCAAGAGCTACACTTTTCACATCCAACTCTAAAACGGTGTGCCAAATGACACTGTAGAATTCAAATCCTTGACTACTGAACACATGTTGTAATTTCCAATGTAAACAGTCAGTGGCTTTCACACATTGGTGCTGACCTGTCTCGAGCGGCTCAGTCTGGTCTGAGTGTGTTGAGCATGTTGGGTCTGCTGCGCGTCTATGCGTCCCTGCTGTCCTGCTGCCCTGCTGAGGCGGGTCTGGGGCTGGTTAATGGGAGGTGGCGGTTCCGTGGAGCAGGAGGCGCTGGACGAGCTCTCATCCACCGAAGCTTCAGGTCAGAGAAAAACACATTTACAACTGCACTCAGTGGCTGACGCACCTCGTGTTGTTGGCAGCATTTAACAGCAAACAACATTAAACTTTGACGTAACCAGTGATGTTGATTTGGTTTTCAATGTAAAGAGTCCCCAGGACCCACATATGGTCATTTGAGTGGGTCCCAGGGAAACTTTAGGGGTCCCCAATAAAATTGCTTTTTTGCTAAAGTGAAGATACTGGCATTATATGAAACTACAAAAGATAAGGAATCCATTGGTAGCAAACCAATGTCATACTAGCTTGTCACGAAGCAGGTTAAATAACACTCCAAACTTAAGCTATATTTTGGCGAGGAAAATCTGGCATGGCCATTTTCAAAGGGGTCCCTTGACCTCTGACCTCAAGATATGTGAATGAAAATGGGTTCTATGGGTACCCACGAGTCTCCCCTTTACAGACATGCCCACTTTATGATAATCACATGCAGTTTGGGCTAAGTCACAGTTAAGTCAGAGTTTGCCATGTTATGATTTGAGCATATTTTGTTAAGCTAAATGCAGTACCTGTGGGGGTTTCTGTATGATATTTGTGATTGTTTGTGTTGCTAATTGATTTCCAATAATAAATATATATACATACATTTGCATAAAGCAGCATATTTGCCCACTCCTATGTCGATATGAGTATTAAATACCTGACAAATCTCCCTTTAAGGTTCATTTTAAACTGATAAAAAATGTGTGATTAATTGGCTTAATTAATTAATCACAATTAACTATGGACAATCATGCGATTAAATATTTGAATCGATTGACAGCCCTAATTTACTTATGTTTATATTTAAACTATATTGTAACTGCACTACTTTATGTCTTAGATTAGGAGGATCTAGATCTAAGATTTTCACTGCCAATGACTTCTTTGCTAGAATTCACAAATGACTACTAAAGAACCTTGAACCTCGGAGTGTGGATCGGGAAATCACGGATGCGGAAAGTACGTCTGAGGCTTAAGAGTAGTTTAATGTGTGCGTAGCGAGTGTGTGGTTGAGCGACAGAGAGTGCGTGACAGTGGATGTGCTCAGAGCAGACAGTGTTGGTGACACACACATCACTTCTGAAATGAATCTGGCACCTCTGGTTATCAGGGGGACAAATAATGAGTGTCCCCTGGACACGTCGATGGTGAGTTTACTGCATTCTTTCAGATTTTAATGTGTTGCAGGACGTGTATACAGCAAAATCACTGCAAGATATTAACTAAGAAAAGACACATGCTGCTCTTCCTGAAACTCCTCTTTAAGCTGGGGACACACCAACGCAACATCAGAACTAGCAGCAACGAAGGCCGCCTGTAGCGTTGCCTCACGTCGCCTTTGTTTTGGCCGACAAGTTGCACCCAATCACACCGCAAAGACTACTGCCGACGGCCAGTTAGGACGGATGTTCTGCGCCTGCGTGAGATGAAATAACTCTCCACACGAGCAGGTCGCGATAGTCTGTATTCGTCATTCAAAAAAGGAAACCGGAGGACCGAGGACTGTGGATATACAAGCTGTTTGTTATGATACGTACATGAAACAAAGCAACATTTGCCGACCATTTTGACACCACTATCACTCACCACTTAGTTTCATGCCAGACAGCAAACTGTCTGATGGCCGACCAACGGCTTGGTGCGTCAGGAACGTTACATCCCAACTTTGACTCCGACAAACACTGCAGCGACAAGTATCTCATATTTTTTATCTTCTTTATCTTAGCAGAGTTCATAAACGAGCAGCTTCCATCTGAGCTGAAGTTCCTTTCCTAGTGTTTTGGCTTATATTAACAAAGCTAAATTCACAGTTGTTTAGCTGAACCTTTATGATGATTGCACCATGCCTTCGGCAAAGCCTCTGATTCGAAGCAGCAGTCTAACAAAGAACCCCTTCAACCTAAAGGCCAATTCAAACCTTCCGCGTCCCCGAAGGTCCACTTCGGTCTGTGTGACGTAAATATCATCATCCGCTCACGTCCGTGAGGGTACACGTCTAAAATTAAAAGACACAATTCGTCTTTGAAGGAACACAAAGACAGCCAAATGGCGTTGAACTCAACCAACTGGAATGGGGTGTGGATCGGGAAATGCACATGCATGGACCCATTGGTGAACCCTACAGTAGTATGAATGGAGCCGAGTGCACGTCCGCGAGACTGGAACACGTCCGCAGCTGTCTGCGGAAAGGAAGTTTGAGGCTTAAGGAATGATTGAACTCAATGTTTCTACAATAAATGAGTAAATTAAAGATCATTTTTGACAAGGAGTTGTTTCAGGGCACGGCTTGGGGCGACTACCCCACCGTTATGGAAAAAACCCCTATTGGAGAGGCCTCAGGTGTGTGTAATGAGAGGTCTCTGGTGTGTGGTGTCGTGTTACCGTCATTGTCTCCGCTGGCTGCGGCGGTGGTCTCAGTGGAGTCGCAGCTTTCCTGCTCAGCGGCCTCGTTGGGGCCAACGGAGGACACCACCGCCCCTCCTGCAGTTGTGCCGCTGCTGGAAGCCGGGGCGGTGGTGCTGCTGGCCGCCTCTGTTGGTGTCTCCGACTCTGATGTTGTTTTTGTCCACTGGAGGGCGTTCTTCTACAGAATGTGAAGAAAAACAGTGTTGTCTGCATGTGTGACGCACATCAGAAGGTTTTCCATTATCAAATGATTTTGTGGTCATGCGTCAAATTTGCTGCTACATTGAAGTATTCAAAATAATATGGGATTTTACAGATTGGGTAACGTTGTGGTGTATATATCCCTATTAGCAGTTATAGCCACCTATCAATGCTGATTTCCCTTGGTGTCCATACTGACTGGATTATTCACCTTATTCTCAGCTGTAGAAATGATTGTGGGCGTAACTTCCGGTGAGGTAGCGGAAGTAGCAGTAAGCTAATTAGTCCCATAGGCTAACCATAGCGGCTAACCATCAACGGCGCTTCATTTGAAAAGTAATTCACCTTCATTTTACAAAATCCTGATTTATTTTTAACAGATATTTAACCAACGTTAAATTAGCATTTTCTAAAATGTCCTTTGCGGAGCTGTGGTACATTGTTCCGTACACTTTACGCCCGTCAGCACCGCGCCAGGCAGCACTCCTCTGTTATTAAGAGCCAGACAAGCTTGTTTGTGTGCTCATTCTCCGGGGGGAATATCCATTAGACAGTCTGCACTTTAACTGATGTCTTTTGAACAAAGAGTTTTTGAGAAAAGTGGGGAAAAGTAACGCCTCCGCCTGTGTAGGAAAGATCATTAAGCTTTAACGGTGTTCCGTACAGAGCGCATAACATGATTTCAACTGCGATTAAAGAACATTTTAAATGTCACAATATTCAATTGATGTCATAAATGTTAACTTTATTGATCTTTTATTAAATAACACTGCTATACTACATCAATATTAGGCGCAGGATTGCATGCAAACAGCGTCTGTGTTGACAGAGTTGCTGCTGCAGTGCCAAGCAGTCAGTGCGCACCATTAATGTTAAAAATGCACATTTTAAAGCATTTATTCAACAAAGGGTAATATATTGAACAACTTGTGATAGCATAATAATCATTTCATACAGACTACAGTACTGTGAGTAGCATAAATTGAGTTGAAATGTACATTTTCGCTGCACTAGTCATCTCCCCTCTCAAACTGCAGTCGGGACTGGAGCTTCCCTTCCAGGTGCTGTGGGCGCACCTCACAAACTGACTGAAATCTCACAGGAACTAATGGTGGAGGTCTCTGGCTTGGTTGGGAATGAAAGAGGGGGAACTGAGGATGACACGCATATAAATGTTATGCACGATCTAGAAGTATTTATTCAGCGATTGGCGGAAAAATGTCATCTGTATGGAACATCGTTAGTGTACAGAATATAGTTAGTGTACGTTAGTTGGGCTTTAAAGAGCAGTTCCAAAGACCACTTTTTCATGTCGTCCTCCCATCCCGCCATAGTAGAAGGCAGAGCTATGATAACATTATCCTGTTTGAGGTGCAATAGGTGGTGTTCACACATGTTTTACTAGATTTTTTAATACAATCGCTCTAGGAGAGACGATTAGCATACCGTTACCATGGAAAACGCCAGTTCCGGTTCAGTGACACGACACGACGGAAGTTACGCCCACAATTCACGCAAGGCATCATGGGGGCTGGGAATAGGGTGTATATGCCACTGTGAACAAACTCTTAACAGCAATATGTTATCTGACTAGTATTACA
The DNA here is from genome assembly GCA_916701655.1 of Sebastiscus albofasciatus. Classification (NCBI taxonomy): domain Eukaryota; kingdom Metazoa; phylum Chordata; class Actinopteri; order Perciformes; family Sebastidae; genus Sebastiscus; species Sebastiscus albofasciatus. The sequence goes on from CAKAOI010048113.1 coordinate 22,076, forward strand.
AAAAAAAGCTGGGCCAACTGTGTTTGTCTGCATTCAGTCTCTTCAGTAGCATCATAACCTAGAGCATCTCATCAATAAGTCAGCCTGCAGGTGGACTTCCATAGAAAAGAGTTCCCCACAAAGATACTCATTATGCAACTTGTGTACTATCTTGAGTAACTGTCTCAAAAAAAAAAATTCCCAAATGCAACTTTTTGGAGCAACTTTCTGCTGACACCAATAATGATGGTGATGTAATCTTACATAAAGGACATTTAGCAGCAGAGTGATGAGGCGTTGAGAGTGAAGAGGACTGTGTCTGTGTACCTTGAGAGTGAACAGGCTCATCCGTCCAGGCAGCTTGAAGAAGATGCTGTTCTTGACTCGGTCTCCCCTCACCTGGGAGTGCAGCATGGTGACCAGGCAGGCCAAAGGGGCTGTACCACTGTGTACACACACACACACAATTACGGTTAGTTCCAACTCACGTGACTGAACACAATGGACTAAAGACATAAAGACAAATTGAAATCTGAAGACGTACTAGTGCTACCCGATGATGACAGCTATGGTTGGGCGATATGACGATACACTGCACACTGTGAGACAATAAGTCAACTGTGAGAGATTTTGTAACACCATTTATATTTTGGTATCCATCCCTTTAAAAAGGGACTCTATGTAAGAATCAGAAACTGCTTGTTAACAGCGGCACCTGTGGCCGTTAAGTCAACGAAAGTCAGCGCCCTGTTGCTCGCGTTCAGTCTACATAGACATGAATGAGCATTGATCAACACAGTGAGGCGACACGCCTCAGCTAAAACCAAAATATCACTCTATATTTCTGTTCTGTTATGTGCACATTATGGTTATTGCTTTTGCTCTGTTCTTATTGTTGTTTGTTTTGCATTCATTTTTATTATGTACATGTTCAGCGCTTTGGTCAACTGCGGTTGTTTTTAAACGTGCTATACAAATAAAGTTTGACTTGACTTGATTTGTTCAGGGGGTGCATGTCCACTCACTTTGCAAACAAGTCTGGCAGTTCTGTTGTTGTGATCAATTTATTCCTTTTATGACACAATTCAGTCAGATTAATGCTTGTGTGTGATCATTGGATGTGCATAACGTTGTTTACAAATAGTTAAGGGACTGAAAATATTAATGAGTAAGTATGAAAATGGGTGTATATGGAGTATTTATGATGCTTTCAGCTTTGCTCTTATCAACAACACCTTTTACCAGCTCTTCATTCATTTGGAGTGGATTTTCTTTGGTACCGTATCATTGTTAGCAACTTAAAAATAGGCATTACTTTGGATTGACAGGGGGACACCAATGCTCCCTGCCATCTTCCTGCCAATTGACAAATCAGTCAAATAAATTCACCATGCCCAGGCGTACACCTAATTGTGTTCTTTTGCGGCTCCCAATTTTCCCCCGAAGTCCAAAGATTCCCTCCCAGCTCAAGTTGACGCCTTGAAATTCATTAAAAGTTCACATTTGAATTGTTTCAAAACATCAACAGAGCTGGGCACAACAACATAATATTGCATGTATTGTTAAGGTGAAATGATGACTGATGTTTTCCATAATTACAGTATTGGGCGCATTGTGTTTGCCTTTACCATGAAAACACAATGCGCCAAGAGCAAACACACGCCTTAGAGAATATGAAAGAGCATGAAGAACAGGACAAGCGTTTGGTTACAGAAGAGAAGTGATTAGTGTATGCAATTAAAGGTCTTACCTCCTGTTTAGGCCAGCAGCAGGCCAAGGGGTCCATATAGAAGGAAATAAAATAAAAAAAACTCTGTTATAGCCACACTGATTAACGTGTTCAGTTGATGTGTATGCTGCTAAATAATAGGCAAACACAAAAGATAATCAACAAGCCATATTCAAATGCAATGATCTACTCTGAATTGAACAATGGACAAACGCCTAATGAGCCACAGTGTCACTGCGCTTTTTATTTCCTAACATCAGTTAATGCAGTCACGTTCAAGAGAACAACTTTTTTTTGTAACAGTAGCAGCTGTGTGTGTGTGTGTGTGTGTGCGTGTGTGTGTGTGTGTGTGTGTGTGTGTGTGTGTGTGTGTGTGTGTGTGTGTGTGTCTGACCGCATTTCCTTCAGCCCCTTGGTCTGGATGACGTGGAGGATTTGTTTGGGAGTCATGGGTGCATCAGAGAAGTTCTCCAAAACCTGGAAAACATCCACATTGTTGTTAACCACACAGATTGATGACTACTTCTGCACTGTTAAGATGTTAAGAAATAACCCTGAACACATGGCATATCAAGATCTATCTAGACCCGAGAGCAACTCCCCTTTCTCCTAGTGATTTAACATCATCGACCAACTCAAAAATGGTCTTAGAGCTATTTTAAAGAAGCGATACATTGCCAAAACAGACAAAATTATGTTTTTCCCCATTATTTATTAGGGCTATTAAAAGCATATAAAGCAAGCTGGTATAGTTATAGACTAACATCTAGGCTAGTCTTTACAGCAGAGTTTGACAATAACAATATCAGCAGAAGCAAGTGCTTGTTAGAGAGAGAGAGAGAGAGAGAGAGAGAGAGAGAGAGAGGAAGAGAAAGAGAAAGAGAGAGAGAGAGAAAAAGAGAGAGAGAGAGAAAAAGAGAGAGAGAGAGAGAGAGAGAGAGAGAGAAGCAGCTGGAGCAAGGAGTAAGGTCAGCAGGTTTTTCATTTCTGAAACACAAAACGCACAAAGATTCACAATTCTGATTAGAGCCCAGCTTAAGCCCCATTCCTACCGCAAGAACTTCCCCCCGGAACTAAGAACCTTTTGAGGAACTCATTGTGTTTCAGCCGTAGGGACCAGGGTCTAAATTAAGTTCTGGGGACATTCTACGGGGCCTTTTTACCCCCCCAAAAAAACCCTGCTTGGGGGGGTAGTACTTTCGGAAAGTACCGGAACTTTCAGGTTGGAGTTTGCAGGGGTGACCGTCGCTGATTGGTAAAATACAAACGCGCACACACACCAACTCGTGTACCACTTCATTCATAAAAAAGGAAGTACTCGATTTAGGACCATTTTAGGATGAGGGGAGGGCATTTATCTGTGTCTGATCACATTGAAGGTAAAGTTAGGCTCTGCTGTTGGCCTCCTCTGATTGTTTCACAGTGGTTACATTCTAAAGCACAACTAAATAATCATCAAACACTCAACAGACAATTTACTGTGGAGACAGACGCTCTTAGATTCATTTGCATCCTTCATTTGCATCCTTCATTTGCCTGCATTTCATTCAATACATCCAACGTGCATTAGTAAATATAGGCAGCAACAAATATCGTCACAGTGAGACAAAACGCTTTTTTTCCAGCAAGTTTTTTTTAGATGAAGCGGGCGGACACGCTGAACTGCAGGCTGCAGTGTGTTCACTGCTGTGACCACCGGCAGCCCTCGTCCTATGTTGCTTTTTCATACATCAGCGGAATAATTTGCCTAATTTTCACAAGTCTTTAGACCATGGTAGAAACGCAGACAACAGTGGGCTGAAGGAACCTTTTAGTTCCCGGAAAAGTATTTCCGGGAACTAAAAGTCCCCAGGTTCATGCTGAATTTTTGAGGTTGATATTTGAACGTTGAAAATGTATACACATGTTAATGGATGGTAAATGGACTTGCCTTTATATAGCGCCTTTCTAGTCTTCCGACCACTCACTGACTGAACCGCCAATCTTCCGATTAGTGGGTGACCCGCCCTATTTCCTGAGCTACAGTCGCAAACAACCAACATACTGTATGTAGCGAGCAGGACATATTTTAAATAGAAAATAAACTTGAGTGAAAATTTAAATCAGTTCTTGAACATCAAGTGAATTTTTGATAAGTTAAAATAATATGTCATCAATGACTAAGTCATCTTTTTGTATTTATCCATCATTTACCCGTACGCTTTTGTTTCTGCCCATTCCGTGCAAATGAAAGGAAAGCCTTTTCCAGCCATCTTTCTTGTCAACAGATTAGGAATGCTAATTATAAAAAAAAAAAAAAATACGGACCGATAGCCGACACCCATAAACCGAAAAGATTAGTGCCTTGCATTCAGAGGTGATGTGGTTGAAGTGCCAAACAAGCCACCCAACTGCAACGATAAGCCGATGCACCAACAGGTTAAACCCATCATTTATCGCCAGCTGCAGTGTTTGTGCAAAACAGACAACTGAGTCCCCAGTTCACCCGTCCGAGAGAGTTACCGTAGCTGCCAGAGTGCTGCGTACATTGTCGTGGACACATGCAGCCACTTTCCCAGTAAAAGTCTGCACCGCATCATTTAGTTTAGCAGCAAGGTTGTCAGCTCTGTGTCTGCCTGGCGTACTCTGTCAGGGGCTGCAGTTGAAAAGTATTTTTGCTTAGGAAGGTTCCTATTAGAGTGAAATGACCCGCAAGTATCTAAGTGGCAGCCATGATAAGAGCTGATTGAATTCTCTAAATGCTAAGGAAAGGTGATTCAATACTTGCTTTCTTCTCATCTCCTTTAGTATAGGTTAAACTGGACCATCCCTTGCGGCCGCAACCTTTAAAGCAACGCACCATTCTGCCGTTCATGAAAACAAACGATATGCTTATCTTGCATATTGTTTTCATACAGTCATATACTAATTGGGATTCATCTTGACAAATATGAGTGAACCTCATCCAATGCTTATAAAAACGTACATCTCCTTCCAACCTCTCCCCAGGCACAACGTTTAACCATGACTGGCTCGAAATCCACAAAACCAGCCTGAAAATGAAGAAAATCGGAAACGATTGCATGAGAGTCTATGGAGCACAGCCTTATAGAGAGACGTAGTCCCGGCCCTTCCAGTAGACCACTTTGGGACCTTCTTTCAGAAAAAATATGAACAGTAGTAAACGGCGAGAGAGAAATATTATCCAATTCAAACGGGATCAAGAAAATATTTGTCTCTCGTCGTTAACTAATGTACATATTTTTTCTGTAATATTGTCCCATGGGGTCCACCGGAAGGGGAGTGACTTTGCCTCTCTATATTTGTCAGACCCTGATCAGAGCTGGCCGATGCTACGCTAGTACTTAGCATAGGGTCAATTTGCACTGCTCCACCTGTTTATATGTGAAGCCTACTTAACCTACCGTTCAAATCAATCGCTTTGGAATACATTTAAGTTTAATGCAAAACTGTATGCAAAAACAGCTCTGATATCGGTATCAATATCAGCAGGTATCAAAGTTCAGGTATTGGAATCAGATTATAACTGAAAAAAGTGGATTGTTATAGAGCTGAAACAATTAATCGATTAGTTGTCAACTATTAAATTAATTGCCAACTATTTTGATAATCGACTAACTGAGTGAGTGAAGGGTGAGAGGGGACTGAAGCTGCCTTCACATGATAAGAGATTTGCTTTTCACTCAGCGCAATGTAGGTAAAATATCTTCCCAAAAAGAGCGCAAGGAATGGCATTCACTGCTTCTAGGGAACAACAATAGTTGCAGCTGTTCTGATTGGTTGCGCTTTGAAAGGTCATTGACAACTGAGGTCAAAGTTGAAATAATCTGAACTTTGAGCGCAGCGCTCGGTGGCGATTTAGAGCTTTGCGCCACGCCAAGGGTATCGCTTCGGCCTTGTCGCGCGGCAACGAGAAGGAGGTTCTCTCCATCTCTTTTCCTGTGTGTGTGTAAGCGTGCATATACGTACATTAGGCGTGAGAGAGCCCTAGTGTTTTGTAGGCCCGGTTTGTTTCTAAGAAAAAAGTAAATCGGATGTGGTGGGAAAAAAGCTGAGATTGTATTTTTAGGCCATATCACCTAGCCCTTACTACAGTGCATGGGGTGTGGCACTTGAACATTGGCTATGGCAACTCCCACCTGCATTGAGGTGAACTAATGTTTAGCCCACCCTATTTACAAACAGTGAAGAATATCAAAGACAAATTTCTCTCTCAAAGCTTTAACAAAAATTGACCACTATAAGCTTCATAAAAGCAGAATATGTGGCTAAGTGCAATCCAGTACAAAACACTGGATTGCACTCAAGATTGTATTAGTGTACCTAATGAGGGTGAGACTACTATGAGGAATATGAAAAAGGACCATGAAACTGAATCCTTCTCACATACTTCATCTGCAGTCGGTATAAAATACGGATGTGCTTTCAAAAATAATTCCTTTATTTGACCTTCTCTGTTCAAAAAAAAGGAGTGAAAAGCACTGATTTCATAGTATGCAGTACCTTCATGTTGTGGAATTTATGTACAGAGAGACAGTGAATGTCTTTCTCTTCTTATACCAGCTGTACTGAGTAGAAAGCATGGGGCCTATCTGGCCAAAACAGACCCAAGCTAGTGGACCTATTGCCCTCACACTGGGGATAAACACTGAACACTAAGGAAAACCACACCTGATCACAATTCTACACAATCCTAAATGTACTCATGCCACATGTACCCAACTGCACGGTTGTCCGTGTGGTTTTTAATTAATTAAATACACAGTATATATTAAAGTTCACTTCCTGTGGAAATAATCCCACCACTATAAACTTCATAAAAGCAGAATATGCAGCTGAGCTTTTTTACTGGATTGCATTTAAGATTTTATTGGTGTACCTAATAAATGTGAGACCACTATGAGGAATATGAAAAAGGACCATGAAGCTGAATCCTTCTCATATACTTCATCTGCAGTCAGTATGAAATACGGATGTGTTTTAAAAAATAATCAATAATTCCTTTATGTGACCTTCTCTTTTCAAAAAATAGGAGTGAATAGCACTGATTTCATAATATGTAGCACCTTCATGATTTGGAATTTATGTAATTGTACACTGCTGAGAGACAGTGAATGTCTTTCTCTTCTTATACAAGCTGTGCTGTAGTAGAAAGCATGGGGCCTATCTGGCCAAAACAGACCCAAGTAGCTAGTGGACCCATTGCCCTCACACTGGGGATAAACACTAAGGAAAACCACACCTGATCACAATTCTACATAATCCTAAATGTACTCATGCCACATGTACCCAACTGCACGGTTGTCTGTGTGCTTTTTAATTAACTAAATATACAGTATATATTAAAGTTCACTTCCTGTGGAACTAATCCCACCACTATAAGCTTCATAAAAGCAGAATATGCAGCTGAGCTTTGTACTGGATTGCATTTAAGATTTTATTGGTGCACCTAATAAATGTGAGACCACCATGAGGAATATGAAAAAGGACCATGAAACTGAATCCTTCTCATATACTTACTTCATCTGCACTCAGTATAAAATACGGATGTGCTTTCAAAAATAATTCCTTTATTTGACCTTCTCTGTTCAAAAATAGGAGTGAATAGCACTGATTTTTTCATAACATGCAGCACCTTCATGTTTTTGGAATTGATGTAATTGTACACTGAGAGCTGAGAGACAGTGAATGTCTTTCTCTTCTTATACCAGCTGTACTGAGTAGAAAGCATGGGGCCTATCTGGCCAAAACAGACCCAAGTAGCTAGTGGACCCATTGCCCTCACACTGGGGATAAACCCTAAACACTAAGGAAAACCACACCTGATCACAATTCTGCACAATCCTAAATGTACTCATGCCACATGTACCCAACTGCACGGTTGTCCGTGTGGTTTTTAATTAATTAAATACACAGTATATATAATAAAGTTCACTTCCTGTGAAAATAATCCCACCAGTTTACTAGTGTTAAACGTCACACCTATTTCCTAAATATCCAGTTGCTTCTCGTTGATCTTGAGACAGATCCTGGTTGCTTTAACTAACATTAACAGCATTTCTGTATTATTTCCCTGCCCCATCCCCATGCACCATCTGTACTAACAATACAGCTGAGCTAGCTAGTGGCTAACGTTAGCTCTTAGCTGTTATAACGGTATATCAGCATAATGAGCTAACGCTAATAGCCTGCTACAAGTTAGCCTTTACATTAACATTATACCTTTAACGAGGTCACGTTTTACTGACTGCTTTTGTTCACATTAAGTGCAGAAACGTGTGTAGTTTCTTGTTGTATACTCAGGTTGCTAACATGGTAATTAGCGTAGTGCTAGCTAGCTAGCTAACTGCTAGCCTAGCAAACAAAGAGCTCCAAACAGGAGGAGGTGGCTGTTAGCATGCTAGCCAGCGTTAGCATGCTGCGTTACGTCGCTCTTTATGTGTCAACAGCCAGACAAGACATGCAGCACATGTAGAATAAAATGTGCCCTGCAGGTACATTTAATCCAAACACAACCTGCTTCTAGCTCTGCTACCAGCTAGCTGATAGTAGAGGCAGTGGTCGTGAGGAGAATGAACACAACAAACACACCTGGATCCATCACTGCACATCTATTCACACATAATGTCCATGCAGCTGCTAGATAAAGTGTTTTACCATGCGAGCTGCCTCAGCCCAGGTCCGCTCCTTCTTTCTCTTTTGTTTGTCCTTCATTTCCTCTGCTGGTGCTGCTGGTGTGTCTCTGCGGCTGTCCTGTCCTGCTGGGTGTCTACAAAGCAAACCTCAATGCGATGGCGGTTCAGCTAGCTGCTTAGCAAAAATGGCTAACTAGCTCCGTCCTAGGTGAACTGTGTAGACCCAGAACAAGACGTCCCTTTTTATACCTCGAAACGATGCTATCTATGGTGTCCGCTAGTGTCTGATGATAATCCTCGTTCTTGTTGTTTCCAGTGCCTCGTTTTAAACTAGCTCAACACACATCGTCTCTCTGTAGCACAGGATCAGTGGTAGTGAGTGCAGAGCTGCTGGCTGGCTGGTGCTGCAGGACAAGCCTCTTTGGAAGGAATGCAACAACCAGGTCAAAGGTCAAACCCTCCGCAGGAATGCAACAAAACAACCTCCAGCCCCCTCCCCTGCATGCATGCACATAGTACATTTTGAACAGATGCTGCATACAAATAATCATTTTATGTCTTTGTTTGGATTGAGCCTTCCATCCTCCACCAACACACAGATATTACTGTAATGTGGACTGTAATGTTGTGCATATTGCACTGCCTTCCACTGTGTAATTGTCTGAAATATATTAATTATTTCTTTTTTTTTA
>CAKAOI010048114.1:0-13645 GCA_916701655.1 Sebastiscus albofasciatus
GTTAGGCATTGACCTCAAATGGTTAAGGTTAGGCATTGACCTCAAACAGTTAAGGTTAGGCATCGACCTCGAATGGTTAAGGTTAGGCATTGATATCGAATAGTTAAGGTTAGGCATTGACCTCGAATGGTTAAGGTTAGGCATTGACCTCAAACAGTTAAGGTTAGGCATCGACCTCGAATGGTTAAGGTTAGGCATTGACCTCGAATGGTTAAGGTTAGGCATTGATATCGAATAGTTAAGGTTAGGCATTGACCTCAAATGGTTAAGGTTAGGCATTGACCTCAAATGGTTAAGGTTAGGCATTGACCTCAAATGGTTAAGGTTCCTCACTCATTTCCCACATACACATACACTCACTGGCTCTGATCCAAATGACCTACGCTTTTTTTTTTTTTTACATTGACAACATAGCAATAACAGATAAAGGAAATACAGAAACAAAAGTACATTGAAATCTTAAATAGTATTCACACATGCTAAAACAAAAATACTGTTGTAGCTTACACTGATGAACAAGGCAATACAAATCACAGAAAAGCAACTACTGCAGGAAACCAAGCCTTTTAGTGGGTGTTATACCAGCCCTGGAATCTCTCAAATACCATAAAAAGAGCTTTAATTTCAGGAAACCACTCTCTGTTGCACCCAGAGGAGTCACACAGGGTCCAAATCTGATGAAGGAAATTCGTCACTGCTTTTTTTTATTGTGAATGTTATGCCGATCTTCAGTACAGTGGGCAAATCATTACAACAACGTGGTTCTGTGAGAGAGACATTTACCACAGTAGATATGGGGACAATTTATAGCTTAAACGGTTGGTGGAATAGGCTCTGCTCCTCTGGGTGCTCCCTAGAGAATCCAAGCAGTGGTGTTGGATTTATTTGGGATCGTACAGTAAACCAATCTGTGCTGAACCCAGCTGACACATATCACTGAGATATCAGAAACATGCACAGTTAGTATGGTAATAAGAAACTATTACAGGAGGAGCTGGAGGAATCAGTCAACACACTGGTGGGAGCAAAGCATCTAGCAGCAGCTGCTGTGAAACGAGTGAGAAGTTGTCAGATAATAAAGACTGCCTCATTGACTTCATGCCTGTGATTGGTGTGTTAGAACATGATTATTATTATAACAGTTTGCTGAGTCTGATGATGTACACAGCACTAATGTCATACTTCACTGTCACTTCTTTGCAGTGGTGCAGTAGGGTCCCTCGCCCATTACCGACTCCTGGTTCCATCTGAAGGAGAGACCGATTACCAGCCACAGAGTCCCACTTCATCCCCAGTCGCTCCAGAAGAGTCCACACAGCCAGCTAGGTGACAATGACGGCTTCCTGTTGGGCAATGTAGCAGGTAGGTGTAGGTGTCCTTACACTGGGGTAACAAACGTCTTTTTTGTGTGTGTGTTCCTGCATTGCTAACAGTGTTTTTTTTTGTTTCCACACTGTTTTTCCACGATGGAATTAGACCATAAGTGGTGTTGTGTGAACAACTGGTGACACTCTTCAATGCGGATAGGAAAGTAGTTCAATAACACCATTGACCTGTTGCTGCCGATAAGGCAAATTGAACTAATGACTTTGTTGAGGTCACTCTATGAGCAAACCCATGCTTGCCACAGACTTCATAGTGCAACATAATGGAAACACATGCAACAACCCTTCAAAAAATGCAATGGGAAGAAAAATCGGAATTTGTTTTTTAACGCAAATTCGTCTAATGTCTTTAACACATTAACGCACTTTGCGCTTTAGCCCGGTCACTATTCAATCTTTCGGAGGTTGTAGCAGGCTCAGTTTTAGATACTGGCATTATGTGAAACTATAAAACTTAAGGAATCTATTGGTACCAACTATGTCATACTAGGTTGTTGCGAAGGAGGTTAAATAATGCTCCAAACTAATGCTAAATTTTGGCGAGGAAAAACTGTCATGGCCATTTTCAAAGGGGTCCCTTGACCTCTGACCTCAAGATATGTGAATGAAAATGGGTTCTCTGGGTACCCATGAGTCTCCCCTTTACAGACATGCCCACTTTATGATAATCACATGCAGTTTGGGGAAAGTCATAGTCAAGTGAGCACACTGACACACTGACAGCTGTTGTTGCCTGCGCCTGCAGTTTGCCATGTTATGATTTGAGCATATTTTTTATGCTAAATGCAGTACCTGTGAGGGTTTCTGGATAATATTTGTCATTGTTTTGTGTTGTTAATTGATTTTCTAGTAATGAATATATACATACATTTGCATAAAGCAAGCATATTTTCCCACTCCCATGTTGATAAGAGAATTAAATACTTGACAAATCTCCTTTTTAAGGTACATTGTGAACAGATAAAGAAATGTGTGATTAATTTCCGATTAATCACAATTAAATATTTTGACAGCCCTAAAATAAAAATTAAGTTTAATATAAATACAGGACATAATGCCTTTGGGCAATACAGTTACCAGTGCATTTGACGTTAGGGTAATCACGTTGGTTCAAAGTGATATAATCAGTTTTAGATATCAGTATCTGGGTCAAGCATTCAGTTCTCTTTTGTACTCCGCATGCGTTTGCCCACTTGTGGTGGTGACGGAGGAGTCTTCTAACCATTGACATTTATTCCTCACATGTGTAACCTTGTGCTTGTAGTTTTCGCACCACTAGACTCTTAAATGTGCATTCATCTTTTAATGAGGGGTTTTTACACTGCAACCCTCCTATAATGTCCCAGTGTTCCTGCTGACACAGTCTGATCGCATTGACGTAGTCAGTCACATGCAGAACAGTTGCTCTTCTGTCTTTCTTGACACATCATGTCTCTCCCAAAGATACAAATGAAGATATCACTTTAATCACCATTCAGTTGAACAGACTGTGTGACCGAAGCTCATGCCATCCAATAAGGAACCGTCTTTCATGGTCTCTTAGACCTTTAACTCTTACTGTGGTCCATCGTGATCCAAAACATGGTTTTTGCTTTAATTTTTCATCTGTCTGAATGTTTTTGAGTTTTGGTGTCTCAAGAAACAACCAGATAAAAGTATTAGACACCAGCGGAGGAAGAAGTACTCAGATCCTTTACTTAAGTAAAAGTAACAATACCACACTGTAAAAATACTCTGTTACAAGTAAAAGTCCTGCGTTCAAAATTCTCCTTGAGTAAAAGTACTGAAGTATTATCAGCAAAATGTATTTAAAGTAGCAAAGCTAAAAGTCCTCAATATGCAAAATGGACCCTTTCAGAGTGTTTAATTATGGAAGCTTCAAGGTCGCGAAAGGTTATATAGTTTTAGTCTTATTAGGGCTGTCAATCAATTAAAATATTTAATCATGATTAATTGCAAATTATCGCAGATTTTTTATCTACTCAAAATGTACCTTAAAGGGTGATTTTTCAAATATTTAGTACTCTTATCAACATGGGAGTCGGCAAATATGATTGTTTTAAGCAAATGTATGTATATATTTATTATTACAAATTAATTAACAAGGTCAGAGGTCAAGGGACCCCTTTTAAAATGGCCATGACAGTTTTTCCTCGCCTAAGTTTGGAGAGTTATTTAACCTCCTTCGCGACAAGCTAGTATGACATGGTTGGTACCAATTGATTCCTTAGGTTTTCTAGTTTTATATGACCCCAGTATCTTCACTTTAGATTTAAAACTGAACCTGCTACAACCTAAAAATCGCAAGTTGCATTAACAAATTAAAGAGATTAGTGGCGTTAAAACAATTTGCGTTAATTCTTTATTATCGCGTTAACTTTGACAGCTCTAAATCTTATGTACACAAAATAATAAATTATTATCGTGTAATACAATATTAAGGCTCCAGGGGCTCTTTCAGGGATGTGGACCTTTTAATATATAACAATGCATCATATTTAATAAGTTGATCATATGTTTTGTTTATAAAATCAAAGTACAGTAACTAGTAACTGTAAAATACTTGTAATTAAGTAAAAAGTACAATATTTCCCTGAGATGTAGTGGAGTAGAATTATAAAGTAGCATCAAATGGAAATACTTAAGTACCTCAAAATTGCACTTAAGTACTGTACTTGAGTAAATGTACTTAGTTACTTTCCACCACTGTTAGACGCACATTCTTTCATATAAAATAGCATCTATATCAGCACACATATCGTAGGCAGTTGCATTTAAGGTGATCACTTTTACTACTACTTTTACCATTAACTGAAATGAACAATGCAGTCATTGAACATAAGTCTGTTAGTTTCAAGTACTGATTGAAATTTCCTGCGTCACCAGTGATTGTGGTGTTTAAGTTTGATTGGCAGCTGCTCCTTGTTAGAGTCACTTATTAAATCTGCAAGCCCACTCACAAGTCCACTAACATGCTCATTTCCATAATAAGAATCTTTGAAGGATGTGGTGCCTATTATCTCTCGCCCTGAACATGGAAGTAAAGGTCAGGAGCTGGGGACATTAATTCAGTTATAAAGGAACGAAGAGGAAGGAGAAATCCTTTGAAGCACAATTTGTTGTCTCTGCATGTGATGCTTTGACCAGACCAAAACTACTGTAGGTTTGAGAGAGACGCGGTCCACAGCTGAATATTTATCAACAGACTCCACCCCAGCGTCCTGGCTCAGCTCAAAGTGTCAGTTGCCTTCTGTCAAATCTGTCCAACCTGTCAGTAATCACAGCCTGCATTCAAAGGCTAATATAACGTGACAGTTGTCAACCCCGTGCAGCATGCCACCCCCCACATCCCTCTAGGAAAACACAACATACTGCTCACAGCTATTTATGGTATCTCCGTTAATAAATGAGAGCGTGTCCACCTCTACAACATGCCGTTATGGTCTTTGTCCAGAGATGTTCTGTTGGTCTCATAATCCATTTTGATTTGGTTTGCAGCTGTCTTCAGTGTAGGTAAACAATGCTGTCAAAGCTATAGTCATGTATTGCATAGAGAAGATGTAATTTTAGGCAAATTTCATGGTAATTAGGTGATAATTAGCAAGTAACCTATTTGAAATTTCTTTGGAATTACTGCTAAACTACCCCAATATTTACCTCAAAAATGACATTATTATAAACATTATTTAATAATTATATGCTATTTTAGCATATAATCGTTAAAATAGGGCCCTTAGGCTTGAGAAGCGGCGGTGCGCTGCTCTTCATCGGAGGTGAAAAAAACAAAACTAATAGAACACACTTCTGATTAGACACAAATCTCACCGTTGTGTGACTTATTGTCTACACAAATGTGATTAGCAGTTTCTATATTCACCCTCATGATGTCATTTACATGTAGTAGTTTGCGGTATCCACAAAGGAGTATTTCGAGAAGAGCCTCTGAAATTGGATGCCACAAAATAAAGTGGGGATTATGAGGCTAACCGGCACTGAGACTCTCGACAGCAACGTACACTTGTCTCATTTCCGATCAGCGGCCTGTGCTGAGCATTTCTACTCACACACAATGAGAATGATTGATTGCAGACAGAGTGCCAAAAACCAACAGGGTTGCATTGTTCTCCGATGAGACACAATAAGTCAGTTCACCAGAAAAATGTGCTGCTTGTTGATGGCAAAGTTAATCACTGTACCTGTTGGGTATCATTTTACATCTCTCTTTGTCTCCAGGTGTCTTGTTGCTATGTAGATTGCTATCTACAGCGACATCATTCTTCGGTAAACACATTATCACATTTATTAGAGTTCAATGTATGTTCCTCTTAGCCCAGAGCGGCCTGTCAAGCACTGATTACAAAAGCATTGCATGTATTGTTGGGTGTCGGCACAGCTTTAATGTCGTGGTTTTAGGGGAGGATGAGGGTGTCTGTAACCCTTGTGCGAGATTTTCCATTTGCATTCATGGAGCCAGGTGGTGGAGCCTGGTGGCACTGAAACCTGCTCTGCTCCGGATACAGCTGATGTGTTTTGACATTGCTGTCACCAAAATGCAGGCTGAAAGCAAGCAGAGGGACTCTGAGGACCCCGGAGAGAGTGTGACACTCACAGAGAGAGATGGAAAAAAGTAGAGAGGGGAGGATTGAAGACCGTTGAGGGACGAATAGACAGAGACAGACGCAGGGAAAGAGAGGGACGGATTTGATTTTATTCATCATGAAGTTCTCATATTTCCTGCTTAAACAAGCTCCATTTCAACCCTGTCTAGAAAACCCGGCAGCTGACATATCCTGTTATTACATTTTCATCATGAAATGAACAATTTTCCTAAATGTCACCTGTAGTTTTTCGGGGCTTTCATCCATCAGTAGCTGACCAGACCAGCAGAAATAGACCATAACGGAGACAGCTTGTCATACACTCCCAGCAGAGCCATCACCTCTTCCGACAGTTTATTTGTGCATGTACTTATGTATTGCATTTGTGTGTGTTGCTTGTACTGAGAGTGCTCGGAGTTCACTGACCCCCTATATGCCGTCGCTGCAGGGGCTGCAGGGGTGACGGCTGTCACTTAGCTGTCAGAGGACATTAATCCTAAAAACGCAGAGAAGAAAAGTGCATTTCTTTCTCGTCCTTTCACCACAGCCACCGCTGTGTCCTGATATCATCTTGAGATTAAAGGAGGTGGCGATGTTATCAGCCCATTTTGTGCCATGACACTCCCTGTGCATCACATCTGCTGCGTAAAAATAACCTAACATGGCAGGGCACCACACTGACTGAGCTATTTTTGGAGAAAACCTTTGGAAACCAATTTGCCTCTCCAATAGTCTTCCAAATACCCAGACAAAGTGATGTCCGTGTCTGACATAGGATGACGAAGAGGACCCCCCTCAGAGACACTCTGGTGTGCGTTGGTGATGAAAATGGGGGACGGCAGAGTGCTGCTTTTTCTCTCGCTGCCCTGGGGTCGCTCCAACAGGGACCTGCTCTGCCTTCACTGGCAGCTGAGGGAGTTTATGTTCTGGTCTAACCTAAGCCTATTGTGCCGAATTACTGATTTCTAGCAAACTTGGCAACATAAACATGCAAAATGGGCCCCTTAGGTATTTCCTGTTACAATGTTTGTTAATACAGTAGCTGACAGGAAGTAAGCTGTTGCCCCAGCAGCTGAATGGGAATGAAAAAGTCTACAAATGTCTTGTAAGAGGTAGACTTGTTTGTGCTCTTATCAATCTACCATCTTGGACAGTAATTTGGTGAACTGTTCCTGTCTGCTCTCAGTAAAACACGTGACAGGCTGCGGGTTGCTGTTCACAGCAGTGGAAAGTCCCATGGACGCATACACATTGATTTTAATTCTGTCTCATAAATGAAAACCGCTGGGATCAACGTGAGCGATGGCGGCAGCAGCAGGGGACAGCGATGCTTCGTTTGAGCGGTGTGTGAACTGAAGTTTGAGTCTGGAAACCAGCAATCACAACAGGCAGTCACTTTAATTAATACACATGGTGCTTTCACAAGAGTTCAACCGCTGTTTATTTTTTTCAATAGTTCAGAAGTACTGCCAAGAGTTAGTGTCTTTACATTTCACCATTTTCTTTTGTCGTTTTTCAGTCCTAGAAATGAATGTAAGATTATTATATTATTTTAGTATTGAGACTTTGACACTGGACTGATAGAATTCTCAATTGGGGTTAATTAAAGAAATAGTTAGACGTTTTGGAGAATACGCATATTTGCATTCTTGCAGAGAAGAGCTAGAAACCAGCAGCTGGTTCTCTTTAATCTGACCCCTACATAGTTTTTCCGATCCCAGTCGAAGTCTATGGTGAAAACATCTTTTCCACGAAGAAACGCGTTCAGTGCAGTTCTTTGCTTTTCTTTGCTTTTCTTTAAATGAAGAAATACACTCCAGTTCTGATATAACTGATGCTATTGCAGCTTCTACACAAACCTATTTAGGAGCTGCCATCGTTGTTTGGATCAGGGGTTCTCAAACTTTTTTGTGGCCAGGGGAGAAAAAGTTTCCAAGGACCCCCTCTTAATCGTAACAGCAATTAAGCATATACTTACTACCATTTGTACTCTTAGATGCCATAGGAGCCAGAGGAGCTATTTGTATTCTAAAACTTTTCAACATAAATACTTCAGATCTGTTTCATAGTGATAAACAGAAACACATCTCAATTTCAATCATGTCAAGATAAGATGAGATAATCCTTTATTAATCCCACAGCGGGGAAATTCGCAATGTTTTTGATTAATTAATTCATTAATACCACGGACCCCAATTAGAGAATCACTGATTGAAAGGAATAGCTCGACATTTTGGAAAATACGCCATTGAAGATTGATACAACTCTCATGTGTGTACAGTAAATATGAAGCTACAACTAGCTGGTTGGCTTAGCTTAGCATGAAGACTGGAAACGGGGAAACAGCTAGCCTGGCTCTGTCTAACGGTAACAAAATCCAGGCAGCAGCCTCTCTAGAGCTCATCAAAATGCTTTAGAGCTTTAGAGGTGCTGATGAGCAGATGTTGTTACTTCTGTTTCTCCTGGCTGTAGATTCATATTTACTGTACAACCATGATAATTTAACGGCGTTAAAGAATGCGAATGTGCCAACAAATATTTTATTTTAAGTTGTCGACAAGCTACTAAAACTTCAGCAGCTGTGACTTTAGCGGGTCTGAAAAGGACACAGACGGGACAGATGCTGTGTGTCAGGCACCGGAGCGAGTCCCATTGACAGGTGAACGTGTGATGAGAGGTGTAGTGAAAGGCACCATCGGTCAGGTGAAGCCCCGAGGCGCCGTCAAGGGATGTGATCGGGTCTGCAAGTGGTGGAAGAGAGGAGGTCAGAGAGTCAGACTAAAACGGTGCACACCAGCTGCAGCTGCTGAGACGAGCTGCGACTACAGGGCCTAGATTAATGACCGCCATAACGCTCTCGCACCTTTCTCACAGCGGCAGTGGCGTGGCAGGCTGTTAGCGCTCTAAACACCTTCACTTCCATACTTGATGAGTACGTCCACATTAGAGCTCCCTCACACTCACAGACCTGCCTGGTTCATGCCGGTCCTGGATGAATTAGCAATCCAAATTTGAAAATGCATAAATTTTTTCTCCATTTTGGCCCTCCATCCACATTAAGATGACTTTTTGTCTCACACCAAAATGGAGCTTTTTTAAAAAACGGTTGTCTCATGGATTTATTAACTATAGGATGGGTAACACAAAGATTTTGGAAAAAAGATGACATATGCGTGCTCAGATGTTGTCAAGGACTGTGTGGCAGTAAAGTTATTACTTTCTGTATGTGACCGGTGGACTTCTGCGTTGTGTTGGTCAGATAGCAAAGACACCGTGACACCAGGATCTCTTTATGACTGGCCTCTGTTTATTCTGATAAACACATAGTTTATGCCCGCTCCAGGTCCTCTCCCACAGGATAATTGTACAAAAAGGGGGAGCGCCGTGGCAAAATATTAACTGAAGCCCACCTCTCCCACAGAATAATTATACAAAAGGGGACAGGGGAAGGGGCAAAGGGGATTCATAGTAGGGACCTACACCTGATTTGACTTATCAGGCCATTAAATAGGAGTTATCAGTCACTATGAGCACCATAGATGTGGATCAATAGGGGCCTACTACGCCCACTAAATTGTAAAAGTGAAAGTGAAACTTAAAAGCAACACGTTCTAACATGTAAAAATGAAAGAAACGTCATGTTTTGAACACAAACAAAAAGGCTCCTTTAGGTTCAGGCAATAAAACTACAACTTCTTTAGATTTAGGCAAAAAAAAATATAACTTCTTCCTCAATTTCCGCCCCTTAAGGAGTTTCACACTGTCTTTATTACAGCGCCTGACTTCCGCTTCTGCTCCTGTCATAATTACTACGGTCACTAGAGGTCGCTGTCGTGTTCTTTTATACCTTCTTTCAGTGACCTACCGTGTGAATAGATGATAAATCCCTACTAGTGGGTGTAGTAGGCCCCTAGTGACCCACATGTATGGGGCTTAGAGTGGCTGATGACACCAATGAGGAGGGGCTCTGAACGTCTTCACATATTCTGGAGTTTGGAGGTTCACCCAGTCAAAATAAACTGTAACAAGATCAATTTTGTGTAATTAAAACAACCAGAGAACTAAATATAGAGTTACATACTGACCCTGTTACATATAGTATATAATAACACACACACACATACACGTCCATAAATGTGTTTTCAGACAGACAGCGAAGGTAATGTTTGCCTGGTGTTATTTGTGTGAATTTGACCACTGGACCGTCTCTGCAGTCTGTGTTTATTCACCCTAAACATCCAGCCAACTGCACAGATTTTAGCTGTAATCTAGCTAGCAAAGTACATACCTACCGTGTGTGTCGGAGTGCTGTGTGTGTTTCTGTTCAGCTGACTGATCGCAGAACTCGCCACCAGAAACATTCAGTCATTTATCTCCAATTTCTCTTTTTCCTCTTGTCACATACATTTATGGAGTTCATAAAACTCGGGATAAGTGAAAATGTTTTGCCTTTGCCATTTCTGCTGCAACTGGGGGAATTTGCATCTACTGTATTTGTGCCCATTCACATCTATCCATTGTCTTTATAAGCAACATTTCCATGTCTAATATTCACCTCAGGTCCTCTCTGAACACGCGTAGTTATTGGTTGGTTGTTGGTTGTCCACACTCGCCATGAATATCTTCTTTGTGCAACTCTAAAGCCTCGGTTATTTCCAGGGCATCAAATACCGAGACTTTGTCACGGATGTCTGCGTGTGATACCGCTGCACAAGGCACCCTTTAGTGCCGGTATGAGACGCACTGGGTGTTCCATTAACTACAATATAAACCAATCTGCAGAAATGAGAAAAAAGACACACACAGGGTGGAGAGGAGGGGAGGTGGATGGGTCCAACAAACACCAGGCTTTCATCCAGGAGATCGCTGTTTGTGCCCCGTGTGTTAAGTTTCACATTGTTCACAATGTTCAGTTTCATTTTCACTTTACAAATATAGTATTTTAAGCCCAACCATTTTTCCTAAACCTAACTAAGTGGTTTTGTTGCCTAATCCTAAAGTGGCGCCAACGTGGAAAGTATAACTTCGGCTTAAAGGTCCAGTGTGTAGGATCTGGCGGTATCTGGCGGTGAGTTGAGGAGATTGCAACCAACTTAATTCTCTCCCCTGTGCCAAGCGTGTTGGAGAGCTACGGTGGCCGACACAACAACTCAATTGGCCCTCTCTAGAGCCAGTTGTTGTAAGAGTAGCAGGTCATATAATAATTAATAATAATGTTGACTATTAACGATAATGTTGACGTCGTCGCCCGGTCACAGCCACTCTACTCTCTACACTGTAAAAGCCACCCACACAACTGGGAGTCTGTTTGGACACAAAGAAGCCTCTTCTCCTCTTTCCTTTTTTTAATCACAAATCAATTTCCTCTCACAGGCACCAGAGAGCTGTTTAATGGTTACAAAGAGGGGAAAACAAGCAAAGAAATAGATCAAAGCATCTCTGACACTAGCCAGGTGCAAAGCCCTGAGATCCAACCTTTTATGTGGCGACTCAAGCAGCTGCGTGGGTAATCCACAGCATTACAGCCATGCAGCCTTTGTTTTTTAAATGGGTGGCAGCTCAGTCCCAATGTAAATGGAATGAGGTCGCATAGGATAGTCATGAATAGGCTAATCATATCTGAAATGCTTGATTGGATGACTGGTGCTTTAGAGGAGCTGTAGCGCATTTATGACATCTAATAAGAGCTACTTACAAGTTAAATGGCATGTTTGTGATTACTGATTAAAATGATATGTTAGATTTCAGACGATGTTCAAGGGGAACTGGTGTGATGTGTGGCGTCGCTATAGAATGGTATTAATTTGGGGGTGTGAAAAGCCCTATTTTAAAGAGGACCTATTATGCTTTTGTGATTTCCCCCCTTTCCTTTAATACGATACATAGTTTTTTTGTGCATGTAAAAGCTGCAAAGTTACAAAGCCAGAAGTCCAGTCCAAAAGGAGTTACTCTCCCCAACAGAAACACTGCTCCTGAACTGCCTGAAAACGCCTTGATTGAAGTCCCGCCTTTTCTTCTGTAATGTGGTGATGTTACCAAGTAACACATTTACATAATACCTGCCTCGCAGCTAGTTTGGCACGCCCTCAAACAAAGCTAATCAAAGCGGAGCTGGAGCAGAGTCTGAAGAGTTTGGTTTCAGTTGACCAATAACAACAGAGTGGGCCAGCTGACCAATCAGAGCAGACTGGGAACCCAAAATACAAGTATGCACTTGAAAATGAGCATAATAGGTCCTCTTTAAATGCATCTACTTAAGAAATGTGTGCTCATATTGGTGAAAAATAAAGCATTTTTTAATATTAAAGCATGTAAACATGTTTTAGTAGAAACCCAAAATACTAGTATGCACCTTAAGCACAATAGGTCCTCTTTAACTGAAAATCATGCCTTGAATAACCCACAAAAATCAGCTTTGTGGGACTAACTAACTGGAGCTGATGCAAACCGACACACTCACACAGGCGGGACTTTATTGGTCATGTGATGCAGCTGACCTTTCATTCGTAAGAATAAACAGCGAGGACAACAGAACAGCAGAGGTTTTTGAGGAAGCGGCTCCTGCAGTGTGGCGGGCTGGATGCTGATCCTCTGTGACAGCTGTTGTGTTGTAAGGTGTGGCTCTGCTAGGCTGCGATGTCACTTCACCCACACTCCTGCAACACTCCTGCACTTGTGATGCTGACCCTCATAGCATGTGAGCACAAGAGACAAAGGTGTCGCTACAGTGGAGATAACAAAAGGACCCTGAAAGGAAGATGTTATTGGGGTGGTTGTAGTTGTTAACAAAAATCCATTTCCTAGATTATTCACTGTTATTTTGGCACGTAGAGTTGTGAAATAACACAACGGATTTAGCATGTATGCTACTGTAAACCAGTGGTTCCCAACCTATTTTCATTGAAGCCCCCCCAACTTGTATCTGAGAAATGCTGAGTCCCACCGCCCCATGTTTTCTGACGTCATCACCCTTAAAAAAATTACAAATCCTTGAACAAAATCCTCAATTTGAATAAGGTGTTTCAGTGTATTAAATGAGTTAGTCTTTCTTCTATTAAATCTACTTTCTTTAATTAATATAATTTGTCAATTTCATCAACATAAAGTGATGATGTCTTGACAGATTCGCCAAGCGAATTTTGGAAATGATTACATCTATCTTTTTTCAATTAATTTTGACTTTTGGACTTAACAACGTACTGGAGTTATTGGAAATGTTTGGATCACATGAATCAGAAACAATCTTTACAAGTATAATACTAATAATATTAGTGAAGCCTGATCTTTATCTGCAACTGTGTGCAACACAAATACTGGGTTTAAATAGACTGTGGACTATTAAGTAGCAAATTTGTTGTAATGCTACTAATTTCTTTAACACATTAACGCAATCGATTTTCCGGAGGTTGTTTTGGCTCAGTTTTAAAGCTGGAGTGAAGATACTGGCATCATATGAAACTATAAAACCTAAGGAATCCATTGGTACTAACCAATCTCATACTAGCTCATCACGAAGGCGTCTATATAACACTCCAAACTTGCACTACATTTTGGTGAGGAAAATCTGGCATGGCCATTTTCAAAGGGGTCCCTTGACCTCTGACCTCAAGATATGTGAATGAAAATGGGTTCTCTGGGTACCCACGAGTCTCCCCTTTACAG
>CAKAOI010048114.1:13665-27850 GCA_916701655.1 Sebastiscus albofasciatus
CTGCACTTGTGATGCTGACCCTCATAGCATGTGAGCACAAGAGACAAAGGTGTCGCTACAGTGGAGATAACAAAAGGACCCTGAAAGGAAGATGTTATCGGGGTGGTTGTAGTTGTTAACAAAAATCCATTTCCTAGATTATTCACTGTTATTTTGGCACGTAGAGTTGTGAAATAACACAACGGATTTAGCATGTATGCTACTGTAAACCAGTGGTTCCCAACCTACTTTCATTGAAGCCCCCCCAACTTGTATCTGAAAAAAGCTGAGGGTTTAAATAGACTGTGGACTATTAAGTAGCAAATTTGTTTTAACGCCTTTAACTCATTAACAAAATTGATTTTCCAGAGGTTGTTTTGGGCTCAGTTTTTAAGCTAGAGTGAAGATACTGGCATCATATGAAATTATAAAACCTGAGGAATCCATTGGTACCAACCAATATACTTCATACTAGAACATCGCAAAGGAGGTTGAATAACACTCCAAACTTGTGCTACATTTTGGTGAGGAAAAACTGGCATGGTCATTTTCAAAGAGGTCCCTTGACCTCTGACCTCAAGATATGTGAATGAAAATGGGTTATATGTTACCCACGAGTCTCCCTTTTACAGACATGCCCACTTTATGATAATCACATGCAGTCAGCACACTGAAAGCTGTTGTTGTCTGTCGGGCTTGAGTTTGCCATGTTATGATTTGAGCATATTTTTTATGCTAAATGCAGTACCTGTGAGGGTTTGTGGACAATATTTGTCATTGTTTTGTGTTGTTAATTAATTTCCAATAATACATATATACATATATTTGCATAAAGCAATCATACTTTCCCACTCCCATGTTAATCTCCCTTTAAGGTACATTTTGAACAGATAAAAAATGTGTGATTAATTTGCGATTAATCACGATTAATCATAGGCAATCATGTGATTAATCGCAATTTAATATTCAAATCGATTGACAGCCCTAAAAAAAAATATATATCTTTTTAATTAGTTTAGTTTATTTTAGTTATATGTGTGCAAATCTAATTTTGACAACCTCATAGTAGACAAATCCTGGTGCGACCCCTGAGATCTTTGGGTCTGACCCCTCGTTGGGGACGACTGCTGTAAATAACGACTGATTCCTCTGCTGCTGCCCATACATTGACTGTAACCAGGACCGGCGGTGTTTTACTAGTGACATTTTCGAATGTCATCCCGTTCAGCGGCTGTGAAGTAACACACAGCTTGTGAAGTGAATTGAAGTGGATGATTCCGACACTGAGTGATTGACACTCCTTTTTCTGCACTCAGATAACATCATTGTCACAGAGCAACATTTTCATAAGTCATCTCCTATTTCTGACTCATTTACTTTAACTTCCTTCTCCTTTTAATCTTTACTTTTCCCTCTCTCTGTCTCCCTCGTGTATCTCATCTGCTTTATGATAGATCTGTTCTGTCAATGCAGCTGCTTATCTTTGCTCACCAAGTCTCCCCTTTCAGGATTCTGTCTTTTATAAAAGATGATGCATGGGAGTTATTGTTCTCTTTCACAAAGACAGAATTGTCATTTAGAAAGTTTTGTTAGTTAGTTGTTATTCTTTTTGACTTACCAATATGCCATTAACAGTGGCACAATTCAACTTTATTACTCTCATTATAATTATTATGTGACAGTGTTTGTGGTGCAATTGCCTGTATGGATGCTGCAACACAGTCTCACGGCAGTTCGCGAAATTGTCACGAAATTGTCATCTATTTGATTTGTGTACATAGACACATTTTTTTATGATGCTCAGCATGACTTTCAACAACGTATTTTTTAGGCGCTTTCCTACGAATTTCCAGCAACACATGACGCATTTTGCACATTTGCCAGTCAATTTCCGCTCCAGTCTTTTCAAAATAAAACTAGGTTTAGGAATAGATAAACTTGGTTAGACTTAGGAGATAAGATTACTTAGTTAGGTTTAGGAAAAGATTGTGGTTCGGGTTAAAATAACACCAAAAGTGATGTAAGTTAAGTACGGACGTTACGTGACAAATAAATCAACTTTGAATTGCGGTTTGTATACAGTCTTTTCAAAATAAACTGTGTTCACTGGAAACAACGTGGTTAGGTTTAGGCAACAAAACTACCTGGTTGGCAACCCGGTCTCACTACCAACTCATCAAATACCACCGATAGGGCAGTGCCCCATGACCATTTCCTAACCCTAACTAAGTGGTTGTGTTGCCTAAACCTAACTTCCTGTGAAAACAGAAGTTTATTTTGATAGGACACTATGCATGTAATGTTACTTAATGTAAAAAGTAATGCAAGAGTGGTACCCCGTGCGTCAGTCTCCGATGCCGAGGGGCACTGACCAAGTGGCGGTATTTGACGAGTAGGGAGTGCGAATGTGTTGGGTTAAGTTTAAGAAAAGATTGTGGTTTGGATTACAATAACTACAGAAGTATGGAAGTTACGTGATAAATAAATCAACTTTGACTTGTGGTTTCACACAGGACACAAACACCGGTCTCCTGGGTGAACATTTTTTGACCCACCCATCCACCCTGACCTCCTCCCTACACGGTGTTCGCCGCTCTTTACTCTTCCTGTTTCACAATTACGTGGATTACATATGAATTGATTTTGACCATCATGAAAAACATGTGAAAATCATGTCTATGTACACGAGTCAATACATTAAATTTCATGACTTTTTCACCAACTGCTGTGCGACTGGGCTGAGAGGTTATCAGCAGTATGCAGTGTGGTTGTTTTCTCTGGAGCTGCAGCATATATAGCTTAAATGGAGGAAGTCAGTGATGTGACCGGTGAGCACCTGCAGACAGAGCCAGGCGATAATGGAGCCAGGCCTGAGGGAGGAAGAGCTTGCAGCACTGTGAGAAGCAATTTGAGGAAGCTCAATAAGTCATGACCCTGTAGAGGTTTTTATCATACAGCACTCTGGCTTACTATCATGTGCTGTGACAGAACCAGGAGGTGCACCAGTAGGCATGAATTCCTAAGGTATAGCATCTGATCTGAAACACGGGACGCTGCTCAGCTGGCAAATCAGATTACTGTCCATGCTATATATGTCAACAGTATAGTTTATGAACCCGGTGCTCCCTTATATACACACCGTAAAACCTTCTACAGTCTCCTACAAAGAATGATTTTCCATGTAAAAATTGGATTTTAAAAACGTCATTATGCATAAATCCTGTAGAGTAGAAACGATGCTGTGATTAGAGGATGGTCCAGGGAGGATATACTGTATGTAGTGTTAAAGGATGGCTTTAGCCAAAGGTGGTTCATAACTGGTACAGTGACTGAGTGCAGCTGACAGCTGGGGCTCGGGAGTGCGCCACACAGGCAGGCAGGACACGGCTACTTGGCAGGCAGGTCCAAACTGTCACCGCTGATTTCTACAGTAAGGTCTGAAGAGAACGCTTCTCATCAGTGTATCTTTGCTCAGCCAAGAGTGCCAGAAAGGACATTTGAAAACATAATATGATTATGATTTACACAGTGATTAATTTTGTGGTATGTAGGAAGCAATCTTGCGTTTGTAAATATCTTATTTAGCATCATTAATAATGGATATTGCTCAGTATTCTTGTTCTGCTTTAGACACAATCATGTTTTCCTTCATCTGGCGAAACTTGTGAGTCAGTAACAGCTTCTCTGTGTCGGTCAGGTCTCAGAGGAGAAAGTGATGGTGATGGTGATGATGATGATGATGATGATGATGGCATAAGGCCTGAGGATGAGTCAATATCAGTGATACCGGTGTGAGCCAGGTGTGGAGCCGAGGTCTTGAGGTGCCCTGAAACCACCTGTCAGGTCTCAACACAAAGAGCTCTGTGCGCACAATCATCTCAGAGACCTTTTCAACAGTTTGATGAAAAATACATGTTCTCATACACTTGAGTCATAGCGACAGGTCAGGAAATGGAAGGAAAAAGGAAGAAGAGTGCCAGTGGGTGCTGAAGTCATCTTTAAAATAGAAATACTGTAGTGGGAGAAAATGTCCAAAGGTCACACACAGGTGATGTTGGGCTTTACAGCATTTCCCCTGAGTATCTTTTGTTGTGACAGCGTATTTGGTATACGAGTCGTTGTACAGTTAGCCCCTCTAGCATGTTGTATACAACCACAACAAGAGGCTTGGGTGAGCTTAACTTTGTTGCATAGTGTATGTGTATATGATTTCTTTTTTTCTCTCCTGTTTTCCTTTTTTGTTCCTGGGATGATGGTGGTGGTATTGGTGACAATAAGGAGGACAGTGATAATATTAGGAACACAAATAAGTATTAATATAAATGATTTATTATAAATATCACAGTCAAGTCTTGCAGTTGTTGATGTGTTGATGTATTGGTATTTAGTGAAAAAAAACAGATGACTTAACTTAAATTTGTAAAGTTCGTTGTTCGGCGCCTCAATCGCGACCGCTGCAGCTTCCTTTCCCGCCATTTTCAAAAGTTTGAAATAGGTTGGTGGCCCCTTCCCTTCCGCTACGTAGCAAAGATGGTGACCGTTGAGGGTGAGAAGTGTGTCACACTCAAGGTTTTGACCGTTTTGACGGTCAAAACCTTGGATACGGACAATGGTCTCCTGGGTGAAAGTCCAGTGAAAAGTCCAGTGCATTGCTATTCATAGGTATAGCTACGAACGGTGTATGAGAACAGCCTGAGAGAACAGTAGTAACCAAACATGCATGACCTACGATATAAACAGCAGACAGACACGGGTCATGTGTGCCGAGACAAGCTGTCAGCTGAATAATGCATATTTCTATTAAACATCTTGCTGAATGATTAGGAGGCTTTGCTCCTCACACCTACCATACATTATTGATGGCTATCCCCAAGCTAACAGGCATTAAAAATGTGATTTGCAAAGTCGGAGTGGATTTAGAAAATGACAGTTAATGGCGTCTTTGCTTAGGCTCTGGGGCATTAAGCTGAATAGTGGCAGAGTATGCTTACAGAGTGTACTATACAAAATGTACTACTCAAGCTCTTTAATACATGGTGGCTGAGGAATACTTCAAGTAATTATTAATTCACTGAGATAAAACTCAAACTGTATTATAATAACAAAATAACAAATAACAAATGGTAGTAAAGTTCACACAATCTCCAGCAGTGAGTTTGAAGGCTCCCTTGAAAGTTTTTCTTACTGTAGAAAAAAAAAAAACACTTGAAACTCAATCTGTGCATTTGAGTGTTTTCTTGAAAAAGTTATTACCTTTGTGGTAATGGTGTATGGAGAAACCTTCCTCTGAAAGCAAAAGTAATAGTTGGTTTTCAGAGACAAGGCTGAGCTGAAGCTGATGTACGTGGCTGCCAGAGAGCCGCATGATTAGAAGGTCAATAAAGCCTGAAACACGCTCACGCAAGAATTGAAATGGATTTCAGGGTCAATATCACATCATCACAGCTATTATTTCTAAAGCAAGCAACACTCATTACACATTTGCATGACTGCAATAAATAATGAGTTCCTGCTGGTTGTCTGTAATGATGCTGCGTTGTGTCACTGTTGTGTAAAGAAAGGCAAAGTCTGTTCAAATGCACTCATTACAAGAGTACATTTGTTTCACTTGCATTCAGCATGCAGCAACATTAGTGTTTCTGTCCAGCTAACAAATGTAAGTCCAATATTCATGTCTCCTTTTAACTCTGTTTTGGTCTCCACTAACTACCGAAGGGATTATCTGGATCAGGTTCTACTAGCTATTCCTAAATCCATTACTAACTTTGTGTTTATATCCCTCCTAAATTCTTAGCAACTACTTGCTATAGTTTTAAACTACTGATTCACTAAATCGGATTGCACAATTAAAACTTAAGGAATGTCTTAACTAGCTAGTTTGTGATGCAGAGGTGTGGACTCGAGTCACATGACTTGGCTTTGAGTCACAAATTTGATGACTTTAGACTCGACTTGACAAAATCAAAATCAACTTGCAACTTTAAACACAATTTAACACCAATGACTCGTGACTTCACTTGGACTTTTAATTTGAAAATACTAGGCTAAGTTTGAATTAGTGGGCTACCTCCGGGGTCTGAAAAGTGAAGCCAAGTCTGATTGCATAGGAGTCTATGAGAAAATGACCCTACTTCTCACTTGATTTATTACCTCAGTAAACATTGTAAACATGAGTTTATGGTCTCAATCGCTAGTTTCAAGTCTTCTTCAATACAGCATGATGTTCATTTAGTAAATTATGGTCACATTTAGAGTTTATGTAGACCATAAAGCAGGGGATGCTTTAGGGCGTGGCTACCTTGTGATTGACAGGTTGCTACCATGGTGTTGTCCAGTCTAGGAGTTGTCCACGTTTTTGTCTTACAACTTTAACCCTTTCACAGTTCATGAAAGTTAATTATAACATTGTTGTATTTAGCTCCACCCTCTCGTGTCACTTTGGTTGAAAAAACAACAACATGGCAACGGCCAAAACGACAAACTCAAGGCTTCAAAACGGCAGTCTACAAACCAATAAGTGACGTCACAAGCTACAAATTTTGAAACACGTAGTCATTTAACCCATTGTTAATATGAACATTTAATTTGTGTGGCTTTAACTTAACTAATCTGAAACAAAAAAAGTCTTATTCTTCAAATATTATGGTTTACATTCAGTGGATTGGCGTATTTGTCCCCAAATCAGTGGTGAGTCCCCACAATGTGACTGTATGAACCGTTTTTTGTCCCCTCACACCCACACACACAGTGGATTACAGTAATGTGTTGGTGACAGGACTGTTCAGATGTTAAATCCCTGTGATGTTGGAGTGTGAAACAATCAGCGCTACAACAGAGCCATGACTCATCCCATAACTGGAATCAAACACGTTAACTAATGGAATCAGTCTTCAAAACCAGTCTGCGTGGATTTATCACAGCTTGACTCGACTTCTACAATTACTGCTGCTGTCGTAGAAGCCCGACGCTGCATGATGTCGGCAACAGCTCGGTTCAGACTGAAAAGACATTGCTGCTGATGGAAATGTCAGCATCTCACAGCCTGTATTCACTTTTAAAAAGAAAATATCTATAGAGTCTCCTTCAAAAGTGTAGCTCCCACTGGGGTCAAAGATCTAACCAAAGCTTGAATTGGATTTAAAGGAACCACAGTAGAAAATCAATATTGTGAGCATGAAATATTATTTTCATGAAAAGAGATACAGTGAAGGAAAACGTAATATAAAACAACCACAATGTAATGACATTAACAATAGAGAAGTGTATCTCCCACCACAAAGCAGCAGAAGTAATGTAAGAACATAGCATAGGAGGGATGGATGAGGAGCTGTGGGAGAATAAACAAGGGAGATGATTGTGGCTGCCTGGCTGCTATTTGAAGCTTTTAGTCGCTATCCAGTTCATCGACTGGACCCCGACTCGACAGCCAATCACAGGAGAGCAAACCAGGACCCGAAGCCTCTTTTAGCCCACAATCAACACCCTGCAGTGGCGATGCTGTGACAGCTGAACACAGCTCACATACAGTAGACATTGGATAAAGTACGATGATGCTTGATATAACTAACCAGACTGCAGGTACACGATGAACATGTTATTTTAGTTTTTCTTGTTTGAACACTTTCTGCTTTAGGGGAGAAATGTGAGACTGTAAAACCAGGCAAAAGTTCTGAATTAAACCATGTTTTTTCTTTTATGCCCTGGCAGAATAAAACTTTCGGCACGTTCAAATATCTGAGTAGTTGCTCATAAACCCTGCAGGGGACTATCAGTTTGCTGACAGCAACAGTGCCAGGGGTATAGATGACTATTTGCTGTTAATATCGCCTAAATCTCTCTGAGCACTGGTGCGAGACAGCTGTGTGTAATCTTTGAGTTGGCAGTACCGACCGTCCATCAAGAAACTGACTCTCCACAAAAATGCTTCAACTTTAATCTCCAGCTTTACATCCACCTCTCGCAGGCTCTCCGAAATCGATGAGAATCCAGTCTGAATAGATGCGTACCACAGGACGGACGAACAATGGTTCAGCTGCAGACACAAGATTGTTCTCTGCTGGATATTAAACTGCCACAACGTTTTTCCTGGAAGCTATTCCCAGCCCTCCCTAATGAAAGCAATCACACAGCAGAGGGAAACATGGTGTGACAAAAAAGAAAGTCATTCTCCCCTTTGCATTGTGTTAAAGTTGTTCGCACTCTTCTATACTAATTGCAACATAACATATGGAATCCGGTTATTGATTTTATTCTCTTTAGGAATGAGGTTTTATTTTGTAATTTAGAAAGACAGACATGTTTGTCTGATTTATATTAGGTTTGGATTCAGTTACACTCTGAATCCAAACCACATTTCTATTATAAAAATCTTAATTTTAGATAATCTTCTAACTATGCAGAGGTAAAACGAGGCACACACATTGCACAGTTATGAGTTTATCATAATAAACTAAATGTATCTGCTAGTTTAAATCCAGGTGCAAATGTATTCAGTGGGATTTTATACAATATTTAACATGCCAGCTTTTAATCTGCTCTGACAGGACTTGTTTGAACATAGATATCATGCGCTATTGCAGCCTTTTTTCTTATTGGAGGTTTGAACAAGGCAAGATAGAAAAAGGGTTGAAAATAATTAAAGAAATGAGACGCGTTCTAACATGTTGTCAAACTGAATGAAACGTTACGTTTTGAGCACAAATAAAAAGACTTCTTTAGGTTTAGGCAACAAAACCACCCCGCCGTCTATAGACGAATCCGGCGACCGCTTTGCGTGTTCCACCATCTAGCTTCACCGCCATTACTGCGGTGGCAAGATAAAAACATCTGTGAAATATACTACAATCCAGTACAGTAATGGTAAATGCTGTGTTTGTTATATTGATTGATCTAGATATATTTATATATTGTTGATAGTTTTGAAGGAGACTGTGCCAGAGAGGTGTTGAGGCCATTGATGTTGGTGGTGTTATACATATATAAAATTGTACTGTATTGCAAGATGTACCTAATATTTTCTTCTGACAAAAATTGCAATCAAATGCAACTCTATGAACCGCAGCCTCAAGAAACTGAACACTATAAGCTTCCTTCCTAAACCTAACTAAGTGGTTTTGTTGCCTAAACCTAAGCAAGTGTTTTAGTTTAATTCTCAACGTTGAGCACGTGTTTAATGCGATGGAAAAGTGACACTGAGGGATCTAACAAAGCGTCAGTATGTGACGAGAACGTGTTGCAGCCTGCAGCTTCACAAAGGAAGTATACAGTATAGTCCGTTGCTACTGTACTAGATCGTATTGAACAGAGGTTGTTTTAATTGTGCTGTACATGTGATAGCCCATAAAAACGGTGGAAATTCAGATTGTTAACCATAAACTTGCTTGCGATGGATGAATTTACATTTACTTTTGCGTCCTTCAACCTTAACCACTGCCTCATTACACACACTTTTAAGTTCACAAAACATTTTAGCAATACTTTTTGGGATGATTGTCTCAATTTCTTCCAGCATGAGGACATCCAGAGTGTGGCCTGAGACAGAAAGCTGCCGCCATCCATCATCAGACAGATTAAG
Source organism: Sebastiscus albofasciatus (assembly GCA_916701655.1). Taxonomy (NCBI): domain Eukaryota; kingdom Metazoa; phylum Chordata; class Actinopteri; order Perciformes; family Sebastidae; genus Sebastiscus; species Sebastiscus albofasciatus. The sequence goes on from CAKAOI010048114.1 coordinate 23,219, forward strand.
GCCTTGACAAGCGGAAGAGGGTGCAGAAGGATGGAGAAACTGAGGTGAAGGACATTTTTTTTTTTTTAGAAGAAGAAGCAAGACTCAAACTAGTTGCTGTATAACTCTGCATGTGGAGCACAGGTGGGCAATCAGACAGCAGCATATTGCCTGGTGGCTTCATCCTCCCCGGGTCGACACAGGACAAGTCATTTCTGAGGCTGCTGGTTTCACCCTGGGGAGCCGGCGTCCAGGTGAGCCAGGAGCAGAGGAGCACAGCAGATGCCTTGACAGGAAGGTGGAAAGACGTAAAACGCTGTGCATTGATCAAAAAAGTCTGACCCCGGACGGAAAACACAAGTTTTTACACAACACCCTCACATAATGGGAAGGAGCGAGTAGATAAAATAGAAATGATTTTCAGTTGAATGAATTTAATGAACATTTAGATTTTGACTATTAATGGAGAAAGCAAATGAAATCTTTTCAACTGCTCACTGCTCCAGAGAAAGCAAACTCTTGATGCCAATTTGAGTAAATAAATGCACATAATGCATTCAATTTCCTGTTGGATTAAATAGCACTAATGACACATTCTCTGTCTTATCAGCATGCTTTTTTTTTTTTTGCATATTTACCACAACATACCTGAATTAAACAGCTCTTTTCAGCTCTTTTAATTTCTGAAATCTAAATCTAAGCCAGGGTTTCATTCATGGAAGAAAAATAGACTTTAATTAAGAGGAAAACTTTAATTACAGAACGAATTTATACTCCAATTAACAAGATATACACTGCCCCACTGCAGATAGCACACTCATACAGTCAGGAAATCCAGAGAAATACACCAATTAACATGATGCATATTGTATGCAAAAACACATACAACACACAGCACGTTTGCACATTAATTTCTCCAATGCATTATGCAATATGAGAGTTTTTTTGATGCAGCCACTTCATGACAAAAGGCTGCAGAAAGTACATCAGTGCTTGATTGAATATAATCAAAGAGGTTTGAATGAGTCTTTTTAAAAAGTCACCAGTAGTTACCTCTGAGGGTTTTTTTCTAATATGAAGTCTTCTTGTTGATCATCCAGCAGATGAAGTCATTAAAAGGTTCCTCATCCTCATCATCATCAGTCAGTAGGCTCCAACAATGACAGCCTCAGCTTCTTTAGACGGTCTCCTGTCTGTCACTAGAAAGTTGATCATCCCCTCTGACTTTATGAGCAGGTTGCAGCCCAGGAAGAAGATGCCAAAGACCACGGTGAGGGAGAGCACGCACATGACTGCGATCTGGACCACCCTCATGACGAACAGGCTCCTCTCATCCGGAGCTGCAGCCACGAAGCCGTTATCTGTCACCACCGAGGAAAAGTTGCAGCAGAAAAACTCCTCGGTCTTGTTGAGCAGTCCGACCTCCGTCTGGTTGAACCCGGTGCTATTCATCTCCACTTTTATTTATTTATTAAAAAAAAAAAAAAGAAATCAAACTTTCAAGTGCAAGAGATGAAGAGAGTATAAGCAGAGAGAGATTCCTGATGAAGATGATGGAAGATGAAGTCCTGTCAGATCAGACTGCGCGCTTCTTCTTCTTCTTCTGGAGTTCAACAAGCTGCTTTGGCATCGCATTACTGGAGGTTTTCATGTGGTGTCTGGAGCCAGTTTCAGAGAGGAATGAATCCACCAACCCCGACAGTTATAGGCTACAACAGGCTGCCTCTGAGTTAAACCCCCACAGAGAGACAGGAGGACACAGCAAGAGCGCCACCATGCGGCCACACTGTGCCAGGAGTGTCCATCCAGACTGGCTGTGTGCTGTATGTAGTACATCATGTTCTGTTTGTGCAGCCTGATATGTGATGGTGTGTGCATGGCATGCATTCATGAATGTAGCCTATGTGTGTGTATGTACATTGACTTACCAGTGTTACCATTAACAATATGCAGCCTGCAAAATGATCTTATCTGTTTTTATTCATTAATAAGCACAATAAAGAAAAGGATGTTGCTATATATAGGGTTTGTTCAGTGGCGGACTCTGACTGTCTGAGGGGCAGGGGAGAAAAAAAAAAAAAGGGCACCAGCTGCGTGCAGTGGGGCACCAGGGCGCAGAAAGTTTTCAAGCATGTAGGGCAGCCTGTATATGGCAGTACATCTCGTTTTCTCCATTTAAAGGCATGAAATAGAGGGCATTGCATCACATTTTCTCCACTAGAAGGGCACCCTAGAGGGCACTTCATCTCTTTTTCTCCATGTGAAGGGTACCCAGAAGGCACTTTATCTCATTGTATGCACTGGAAGGGCACTTAATCTTGTTTTCTGTACTGTAAAGGCACCCTAGAGTGCATTTTATCTTGTTTTTTCCTCTGGAAGGACACCCTAGAGGGCACTTTATCATGTTTTCTCCACTGGAAGGGCATCCTAGAAGGCACTTTATCTCGTTTTCTCCTTTGGAAGGGCACCCTAGAGGCCACTGCATCACGTTTTCTCCACTGGAACGGCACCAAGGGCACTTTATTATGTTCTATCTACCGGAGGGTTATCAAAGAGGGCACATTATCTCATTTTCTCCACTGAAAAGGCACTCTAGAGCACACTTTATCATGTTTTATTCACCATAGAGGAATCCAAGAGGTCACTTTTCCTGCGTTTCTTTCGAACATGCAGGCACCAGTGGCTTTGTTCTCCATTGTAAGAGTGAGTCAGCATGTACAATACCAGGACCCTGAATCTGAAGCAACTGAATAGATTTCAGCCATCATACATTTCATTATTTACATTTGTGCTTTTCCTACTGTGACATGTCGAAATGTCTGAGAAAGGAAGCAACAACTACTTCCATAATGAACAACAAGCAGAGGTTGAAGACGTTCTTTAGATGTCAATGGTAAACATATTGTAATAAGACGTTATTTCAAAACAAAATGATGTCATACACATAAAAACAAGTGGAAGCGTTGATCACTCAAATGTTTTTCAAAAATTTCCCAACACATTTTCCAGGCAGCTGAACAAAAGCCGTGAAGTCTTTACTCCGTCCCTGGAACAAAGAGGAACCAGGACAGGCACTGACATCTAGTGGATGCTTTGAGTCTGCTGTGGACACGAGGTTTGTTTATCTTTATACTGTATATGCGATTATGAGTGTTATTCAGATTTAGCCCACAGTGTGTCTACTACATCTGTGTATTAGTCAGCTGTTGCATCATAGTTGATTTCAATGAAATAACGATAAGAGCTTCCAATGAAAGGTCTGTGACAGTACTTCATTGACAGAATATCAGAGTTATCATGAACTGCTGAACGTTAATTAAATGCTACAGGCTTAGATTTGATCTACTACGTTGCCCAGAGGCCAATGCTGAACACTGAAGGTCTTTCATCAATAGCAGCAGATGGCAGCATTGTTCAACATGACTCTCTGAAGGCCTTAAAATAGCTGTGATGTAGACAACAGTGTCAATCTGACAATTTAAATTAATTGGCCCATGACAAACACACACACACCAAGGTGAATGTAATTTATGGTGTTGATTTAAGTGTTTTTCTACGACTGCCTGACCGTAAATTACTTTACAGGATGCTATACTTCAACCTACAGTCTTCCTGTTGTTCTTATGTGAAAAAAAACATCAATAGTGTGAAGACTCCCTGGAGGGTTTCTTATATACATCATGATGGTGAGCCTAGATACTCATACAATACAATACAATACAGTACAATACAATAAATCTTTATTGTCCACCAGGCTGGAAATTTGTCTTTGGCTCACCAAACAAAGGAAACAACAACATAAAAAGCAAACAAGTAGTTTGTAAAATCAAACACATAGACGGCTTATATTAACAAATCTTTTATTATTCTAGCCTACTGAGTTAATAGAAAACTCTCTACTGTGGTTTTCATTACAGAAAGAGAGATCCCCTAGTCATTTGGGCTTTTCTTGAGATGACAGAGGGGTCAGAATATGATGTTTTTATTACTGTATTGTAGGTGATCTAAGCTAAATGAAAAGCAAATTATACCTGGAAAAAGATGCACGACAATCCATGACAGAAAGTTTGTGACCTGGCAGCCATGTTGAGATCAGTTGAGGAAATACCAAGCACCGCCCACCAGCCGGAGCAAACTTTTTCATTTTACAGCTAAACAGTGCACTACAAGATGTTTCTGAAAACATTTGAGGTGAGAAATAGGCATTACAGAAACAGAATATTGATTCATATTTGATCAGCGCTGCCTAGTTTGACCGTTTGATCGGAGTCGCGAGTGATTGACAGCTGCTCAGAGACGGCAAGACTCCAGCTCGGCTCTGATTAGTTGTTTCCCTCCGGTCTGTGAAATCTTGCAGATGCCATTAGGAGCACCAGAAGACACAGGCACATGATTTTTTTCGGATTACCTGTCTCATGCACTACTGTCAGGATATAGTGACCGTTTTATAAAAATAACTTTTTAAAATCAGATTTGCTCCATTTCTACCCACTGCTGCTTTAAGATGCTTTTAATTTAATGGATTCATCTCATCCACGACAATCAAAAATACAGAAACTTAAACTCAAAGGTACAAGGCTTCTTATTGTATTGTTGGTCACTGTTGCTTTATATATATATATGTATGTATATATATATATATATATATATATA
>CAKAOI010048115.1:0-29708 GCA_916701655.1 Sebastiscus albofasciatus
TATATATATGCACAATTTTTGGTGGAAGAAGTATTCAGATCTTTTACTTAAGTAAAAGTATTAATAACACAGTGTAAAAATACTCAAATAAAAGTCCCGCAAGTAAAAGTGCATAAGAGTTAACATCAAAATAGAATTAAAGTACCAAAATTAAATTAATTTATTATGCAGAATGGCCCATTTTTTTAATTATAATTAGTGATGCAATAATGTGTAAGTGCTAATTTCAACTATTTTCTGCCGGATTGCTTAATCCATAATAATACATCGTAATTTATTAGTTGGTTTATATTTTGTAATCTGAATCTGCAAATTAGCTAGTAACTAAAGCTTTAAATTAAATGTGAAAAAGTACGATACTGGCTTCTAAAATGTAGTGGAGTCAAAGTATAAAGTAGCGTAATATGGAACTACTTAAAACTGTGCTTAAGTTGAGTACTTGAGTAAATGTACTTAGTTACTCTCCACCACTGTGTCAAATTAAAAAGGAGATAAGAGGGGATAACAACTCATATACATCATGGTGATTCCTGGATTCATAGTTTCCAGGTCAGGACTCCTGCAGGTTATAATATAGGTGGTTCATCGTGTTCCTATGTGGGTTAATTGTAGCTAAATATTAATCCTGTCTTGTAGTGTGGTTTGAAAACAGGACAGGAAGAGCAGCAGTCTATCATTTATGTGGTGATTGTGGTATTGAGAGATAAAAACATGAATTGTTCCTCGGGGGAAAATACAAGAGCAAATGTTGTTTCCATCAACATGTAACCAGTTATTTTGTGGTTTGTATGGCAGGTAAAGTAATGAAATTAGCAGATGAAGTTTGGAATCAGCTGATACCGTCAGAGAGGCTTAAGGGGTTCAAAATCAGGGTGTGTACACTTAAAAAGGAGAAAATATTCCACCGGAGTTAAATAAGAAACTTCATCGTTATATTGCGTCATAGATCAACCATCTTTGTGGGTAAACAACAGCTGTTTTAAAAGCAAACAACAACAACTGCTTGTGATCATCTCAGCCTGCGCTCACCGTTTACGGCCTCGCACCACGATGGAAAAAAATGCTATTGGCATGAAAGCAGCGTTGGATTTATCTCCACACGGACAAAATGAGAGAGTCACACAGAACTGTAATGGGCTTCATGTGGACCCAAAGCTGTTAAATCTGGCACCTACATGTTAATATAGTATCCCTGGCGGTAAGAGACACCAGCACATGATGGGAAATGCAACTATGTGTAGACATGCTAGCTAACGAGATCTCTTAATTGTTTTTACCCTAGTGAGCAGTACTAGAAATACTATTTTTCAGTAATATTTTTTACCTTATAGATGACTAGATGAGTAATTCTATTGAAAGCAGATCTAATCAAGAGCACAGAATGATGATGCAAGTAATATGCTTCATTGTACATCATTATTCAAGCGAACAAAGACATCTGTGGGGATTTTCTCCACGGAGCACTTAACTAAAACACAAGCTTTAATTCAATGTCCCGTAGGGAAATTAGTCGTGGGCTCCGAGCTGCTGCATCACAAAACACACTTGTCAACAACGTCATAATGCACAAACACGCATAGATCATGCACTCAGGCATGGACGTAACACCAACCAGCCCAGTCGCACAACAGTTTGTGAAATAAAGAGCGGCGAACACCGTGTAGGGAGGAATTCGGGGTGGATGGGTGGGTCAAAACACATTGGGCTTTCATCCAGGAGACCAGAAGTTAACTTTGATTTATTTGTCATGTAACTTTCATACTTAAGTTACAGCACTTTTGGAGTTATTTTAACCCAAACTATGACCTTTTCCTAAACCTAACTAAGTAATTTCTTTGCCTAAACTTAACTAAGTTTTAATTTTATTTTAAAAAGACTGGAGCGGAAATTGACACGTGCGTCACCTGTTGCTGGACATTCGTAGGAAAAAGCACGAAAAATACGCTGTTGAAAGCCGTGCTGAGCGTCACGAAAAAAAAGGGAAATTCGTGTCTATGAACACGAATCAAATAGATTAAATTTCGTGACTATTTCATGAACTGCCGTGAGACTGTGTTGCACCAACATATCACACAAAGAAAAAAGCCTAATTGTAGCCAAACTCTGTTCTTCCGGTGTGTAAAAATAAATCCAATCTCGTGGTGTAAAAGAAGACTTTAACAATGCAAAACATGTCAGCTCGGCTCTGCCCTGATGCCACATAAGTCGTGACCTGTCAGATCATTGATCCTCAGACATCCTGAGACGTGTCAGGCCTCACACAAACTGCCACAACGACACACACCGGCAGGGAGGAAAGGAATAACCACCTCCTCAAGAAATATGCTGCAATGGTGTATTTATGTTCATATATGAAAGTATTCCATTGCAAAAGACATAAAATTCATCATCCACTGTTAAACAATATGTCATACTCTATATACGGCGCCATGTTTAGTAGCAACAGAGTTTTTCATATGAGGTGGAAGGTAATAACGTGCATTAATTGATATTTTGGCCACTAGGGGGCAGCGGAAACACACTGTTAAAACAACTCTGATATATTATCACCTATAAAGTTGTTATGGCAAATTGCTATGACATTATACATAGTCATTTGACAAATTTTTAGTATAAAAATATTGATTAGAACATCTTTACGTTAAGTGCAAATAGTGTTTGAGCAACTTTATATTTCTACTACTTCTAGTTTAACAAGTAAATATTGCACTTTTTACTTCACTACGCTTGATGGCTATCATAGATTCACATTTTTCATACCCAACATATGAAAAATATGATGCATTGCTGTACTTTTACTAAAAGCTATACAGTGTGTAGGATTTGGCGACATCTAGTGGTGAGGTAGCAGATTGCAACCAACTTAAACTTCTCCCGTGTGCCAAGCGTGTAGGAGAGCTACGATTGCCGACGCAAAAACACGAATGGCTCTCTCTAGAGCCAGTGTTCGGTTTGTCCGTTCTGGGCTACTGTAGAAACATGGCGGCCGGCTTTGTGAAGAGGATCCGCTCCCTATGTAGATATAAACATCTCATTCTAAGGTAACAAAAACACAACAATTCTTATTTTCAGGTGATTATTCACTAAAGAAAACATACTTATTAATATTATATTCCAATTCTGCCAATAGATCCCCCTAAATGTTATACACAGGACCTTTAAGTAAAGGATCTGAATACTTCTTCCACCACTGTCCCTACTAGTATGGGTCAAGATCCAAAAACATTGAATCCTACAATTCCCAGAATGTAAATTGATAGTATCTCTCATAGGTTCTTAAATGCTGACATCATTCTAACTCCATTAAAATTAATGTTGCAAAAACAATTATCAGCACCCCAAAAACTGATCACAACTACCTCTACATCCCCCGCTCTTGATGCATACATATGTCACACACATATCTCAGCCCAGTCAGACAGACATGCAGCAGAGTGAGGAAAGGAAACGCCCCTGAAGACAGATTATGTCTGAGAAAATCCACCCAGGAAGATGGACAGGTGGAGCCAACCCGGTGGTCTTCAGCCGAGATGGAATCAAAAAGACTTTGGTCTGGGGGGGGGAATTGTGTTTCTGGATGCATATGTAAACATGTGCCTGTGTGTATATATGTGTGTGTGTATGTGTGTGTGTATTTTAACACTGTATGTCTGTGCCGTGTCGTCTTCTCTTGTGCTTGCTGAGGCCACACATGTACGTCTTTGTGTGTTTGGGGTGTCAGGGCCCTGACGCTTTAAGCCTTTTCCCTTTATACCTTCAGGAAGACGGGACCTGAGGCCTCACACACACACACACACACAGACAGAGTCCACAGAGTGTGTGTGCAGACAGCAGACCTGGGTGTCATCTATTCCTCCTCTGAGTTCAAAGTCCAGCAGAACAATGAGGCACAATTAGGAGCTTACAGAGGGGATCTGGGCCTTTCGCTGCCGGGTTAACAGATACTGACGGAGGAGAACACGCACAACTTCTCTTTCTATTAATGTCTTTTCTTTGAGTCGATCTTTCTCTCCTCTGTCTGTCTCTTTCTGCTCTTGCTTTCTATTATTTAACAAAGAAAGTTTAAAAAAAGGAAATGACTATTAGAGAAGACTTCATCAGAGTTAATGGAAGTGTTGTAATTCCGCAGAGTGGCACGCATCAGGAGACTAACTCCCATTAAGATGATTACTTTTTAGGAAAACTTGGTGGTCGAAGAGGAAATGGGTTCATCTGATGAATGAGAGTACATACGGTATATTTGCTGAAGGATGTATTACATGTGGAGAAAAGCAATGAAAAGCACACCTTGAAAAATGTTGGTAAAAGTGCAAAAGTTACTTTCTTTTAAGTTTAGATGTCACAAATGTTACATAGAGTTACACTTTTTTTTAATCAGTTGTGTTGAGATGTCTCTCTCAAGACCCGATGAGAAGATCTAATGTATAACTCAGAACTAGCGTACAATAAACTGTGACTGCAGCTAAACAAATATAAAACAAACAACAATTAACAACAACTACAGAGTCATAAAAATGATTTACAATGATTTTTTGGAAGAGAAAATTATTATTTTTATTGTTGATTAATCTCTAAACTATTTTTTTCAATTAATCAATCATGATAGTGATTAAACTCTCAAATTGATGGTTGGAAGTCAATACAATTGCAAATCAAGAGCAAGCATTATGGCATGCATGCCGAGTTACAAATAAAATATCCTGAAGCTCATTTTTTTTAAACAAAAATTAAGGCGGATTTGTGGGGAGTGTTGATGGTTCACTTTTCGTGGAGTTGCAAGGGGAACTAGCACATTTATGTTGCTTGTTTCCATCGATTTGTGTGTTTCAAGGACAACTTCGTAAACAAGTGTTTTTCGTAAGTAATATCAACCGGGATTTTCATGTCATGATACTCTTTGGAGTTGTTGTGCTTTTAAATTCCTAATAAAAATCGAATCAAACTAAAAAAAACAATCGTTTAGTCAATAAAATGTCATGAAAAAAAAGGAAAATAATCACAACAAATCCCTTAAAGCCGGAGATGACGTCTTCAAATAGGCCCACTATTTACAGTGAGAAAAAAACAGCAAATCTTCACATTTGAGAAGCTGGAACCAGTAAATATTTGGTATTATTATATTTGGTAAAATTGTAGTTGGTTATCTCCGTGCCGATCAACTAACTGATTAACCATTTCAGTAATACCACACCGAACTACAACATATACTTAAACACAATTAAAGACACACACATCTCTCCCCCCTCCACCCATTAAGCATATTGTCCATGGTGTCCCCTCTGTCTGCGTCCCAGTCATTGTGTGCGTCCAGTGTAACTGGAGACCAGTCTAGACTGGCTGGCTACTGGCTCTAATCCTCAGAAACATGCAGCTGAATCAATCTGAAACCAGAGAGCCGCCGGCCGTCGCCCCCGTTAGCAGCCCGACAACACAAACACTCATTCATTAGAACAAACACACAAATAACAGACATTTACCAACAGACAGGGGCTCATACTGCTGCTCTAATACTAGCCTCCTGTATTATTGGGAGTAGTGGTGGTAGTTATATTAATACAGGTTTAGAAATAGTGATTGTAGCAGAGGTGCCGGTTTTTAGCAGGTATGATGTTTACCAAGTGCACCATCCTAGTTTAGCGTGTTAGGATGCTAACATTTGTTAAATAGCACTAAACGCACAGTACAGTTTGCAGGTCACAAACCAAAGTATTGGACAATTTGTTGGACCGGATGATGGCACCAGATGAAAAGCTTCTACAATTCATCTTGAAGGCAACATAAATGTTGGTGCAATTCTCTTAAAAAGGTGCAGTGTGTAGGATTTGGCAGCATCTAACGTTGAGGTTGCAGATTGCAACCAACTGAACCAACCAACGTTAATCACGTGTTCAAAACTGCGACCGTAATCCAGGAGAAAATACCCTCAAAACGTATTTTGGTTATACAGTTTAGCTGTATGGGAACGTAATTTTGTCACAAGTCTAGCTTGTGATTTAGATGAAACCACTGGAGAGCCCTGGTTTTTAAATTCTCAGCTTCAAAGTTGCTGCCAGTGTCTACATGGAAATGCATCTGAAACACAAGCGGGGCAAAGGAATGTGTCACTGGGAAAAGTATGTTCTAGTGTTGGAGGGATGAGTGGTGCCATGTCGGGCAGAGGGTACTATGACAGCAACTTATTACCATGGATTTTGCCACTTCAAAGCAGCAACCACTTTGCACGCATTTATGAAATGCAATCAGTGCAGAGGAATGTGTCATCAAGAGCAACAAAAAAAAAAAACTAATCTAATTGATTGAAGACAAAATGTTGATGAGCAGAAACATATGGCGAGGAGGCCACAGGTGACCAGAGAGAATGTCAGCGACGTCTAGACCTCAAGGGACATTTTTTTTTTTTTACCCACGAGCGTGACAGACCTCAGATCATCTCTACGTCCACGTTCGGGCTCGTTCTACAACGTGACACTGAGGGATGATGGGAAGAGAAGAGGGCAGGAATGGAGCGGATGGTATGACAGTCAGACATGGTGAAATGACTCTCCATCTCACCCGTGTTACACGTATGTCATTTGTCTTCAGGTTTGTCTCTCTCCGACTGTGTCTCTGTGTCTCTTTCTAAAGATGAATCTGCTACTGAGGAAGATCATTAGTCTGTAACAAAAACCTGAACCACAGACCTGCTGTTGTATAGAAAGAAAGGCTACCTACAATATAAGATGCATAGTCCAAGTTTAATAATATAGCAATAAAACCACAGCTGATTATGACTGACACAGTATAACATGCTTAAAGAAATAATTAATAAATTGGAATAAGTCACAAGAGATTGCTGATACCGGCCGATACACACAACAACATTAGAATAAGAGGAGTACCGGCACTTATTTTTTCCACTTCAAGCAATGTATCCTACGAAACGTATCAGTAAAATGTTCACTGACAGCGTAATTCCTTTGTCTTCCAATATTCACGTTTGTTAGACCTCAAGGATACACACAATGCGTTTTGGTGAGTAACACTGACTGTAAATATAAAAAAACACAGGGTACTAGCAGACAGTTTTCTATCTTGGGTGACACATTAATTCTCTATCCTCTGAGTTATTCCACCACTCTGCAATCAAAACGTAACCGCTGCTAGTTTTAGACTGTCCCATGATCCAAAGACGACCACGTTAAACTCTCTGCAGCTCCCACCCAGCTGAGAGCAAAGAAAACGCCAACACACTACACCCAATTTGACGTCCCTCCTCACAAAGAATACATCATGGCCTCAGAGGATTGAGTTGTGTTTACACTATGACACCCTCCCATTTCCCCCTCTCGTGTCAGCCGGCCATCCCTGCCTGTTTCAGCTGAGGACAGCTTGTTTTTCACTGTATATCCTCCGCCAGCAGCGTGGCTCCATCTCGTTCTCTGAGCCGAGATGAAAGCTTCAGGGTCAGACGTGTATATTTGACTGAGGGGGCGACCACTCAGAGCCGGTCAAGATAAAACAACACTGCCTTCCTCCCTCTAGCCTCCCTACTCTTCTTCCTCCCTCCAGTACTCCATCCATCCTCTTATCATTTCTTCAAAACCCCCCCTGTCCTCCCTCCTCGTCTCAAGTCAGGTCAGTTCAACTCAATCACATAAGGTTTATGGATGTACCTGAGCAATCATTTGAGTATTATCTAAAATAAAGAATGAAAATAAGCAATTTAGTCTTCCCCTTTTTCTCCTACTATTGTGTCATTATCAGAAAACATTTGCAACTAGCTTGCATAGAAGCAGTAGCATAATAGCTAATTATTTTGCGAATTTGAAGTGCTTCATATTCAGCCTTTATGTCCACTACATCTTGCAACTTCAGGACAGCTTTAACAGTGGATACATTTACATGCAGCGGGGCAACAGGCGATCAGCCCCATGTGGCATCAAATGTGTGGCATCCACTTTTATAGGAGGCTTTGGGCATGTGTATTGTTGTTTTTCCCACACTTTGGGGCACTTGACATCCTCTCGAGCCAAACGCAATTAAAACACCATTTAAAAGTCCCAGTGGGCTACCTCTGATTGAAGTGCCAAAATACGTACAATAGGATAATTATCGTACATCTGGCAACGCTGTTCAGAAGAGCCGTAACTTAAGTACGGACGTTACGTGACAAATGAATCAATGTTGAGTTCTGGATTCACACGAGACATGAACGTCGGTTCCTGGGTGAAAGTCCGGTGTTTTTTTGACCCGGCCATCCACCCCGACCTCCTCCGTACGCAGAGTTTGTCGCTCTTTATAGCCTACTTCCTGGTTCAGGATTACATGGATTACATATGAATTGATTTTGTGGGATTTATACGGATTACAGTGCATATAGCTACAAACGGTGTATGAGAACAGCCTGATTTATTGCAACATAATATGAATATTTGGGAAAAGGATAGTGGTGGCTGAATGTGCTGCTGCTGCTGCATGCAGAGAGACAGAGTGTGTGTGAGCCAGAGAGAGTTTTTAAGTGCTTCCAACAGGCGTCAGAAATCAGCTGTAATGGCTGAAGGTGTTCCAGATCATCTGCAGGTTACACAGGAAGCAGCAGAACAGCAGCTGCTGAGGAAAATACTGACAGAGAGATCGTCTCACAGCTGCTGCAGAAACAGGCTGGAGAGGATTCAGCGAAGACGCTACTACAGACTGTCAGTCTTATACTATGACTGAGAGAGCTCATAACTCTCTCTCTACAAGACACACAGTTCAGTTCAAACAGTATGTATACATGCAATCAGTAGGAAACGTTTACAGTGTGCACACAGACACACACACTATACACAAACACATACAATACACACACACACACTCCTCTGCTTAAGACACACATGGAAAAAGACACACAATATACCTCAGAGGTCTGGGTCAAGTGCTGTATTTGAAACAAACACTTCAGCTGAGAAGAACGGGTTGATAAGAGCTGAATGAAGCTCAGTCAGACTTTATCTGTCGTGTGTGTTGGTGTGTGTTTGTGTGTGTATGTATTATTGAGCAGACACCGGATATCTCTGTGGCACAGCGCTCTCATAACACAACACAGATCACAGTTTGTTTCTTAAATGTCGGATAGTGGATTGCATACAAAACGACCCTGATTATAAGGTAACCCCTTCACCGTTCTTTTTTTTAAGATAAGATATAAATACAGGCAGATAAACGCAGTCAGTATATAAAAATGAAAGAAATATCTAAATTTAAAAAGCAACATTTTAAAAGAACTAAACGAGAAAGCCAGACCACTATTTTTAATTCTACCATCTTAAGAAGACAACATTAGATTTCCCCTTATTTCTCCTCTGAGAGCCCTGCCAGCATTTATCCCAGCAAATATGTGCAATGTAATTTTGAGTAAAACAAACTTCAATGAAATTTGTCGATCAATCAAGTCAGTGATGTCGTTACTCATTAGTCGTTTTACCTCATGTTGTTGTATACAATATTTATCTGGTCAAATAAAAACTGCAGTGTCAGATGGTGTGGCATGGTTTGCAGTCAGTGGTGGTCGAGTGTTATTGTGTTTTTATAATTTGGTTAAGGTTAGCAAGTTGGCTTGAAATAAATTACCATTTCAGTTTGATCAAACTACTGTTAGTAGGAAAGAAAACATGCAACAAGCATACTGACACCTTAAGGGTCGTTACACACTGGGGGCGTTTATTTCATGTGATTAATTCGCAATATATTAATCAATATATTTTCAAACTGTTTTTTTTTTGTCATGAGTACTTTCACACAGAACGCAAATATTACGTGGTGAAAAAGTGTCACTTTTTCAGAACGAGGTACATTTTTCAGACCTTTCTCACCGAGAATAAAGGCATCAACGTTGTGCAGAACGGGTTGAGCTGCGCCTATATTTATGAAACAACAACACCGAGGCTCCGTAGTCCGAACCAAAACAGTAAACTTTATTACTCCTTTCAGCCTCGACAAAGACAGCGCATACCAGATCCACTCTATCCGTTCTTACCTTTCATATAAAAACAATAGACATAAAATAATCTGTTTATTTGTCACGCCCCTAGTGTGTAAAGGTCTTAAGGCCACACATTCTCACTCCCAACTTGTCAAATAACGACGCTTGGTCAGTGGGCCACACTCTAGGTACCCCTATAGAGACAGTTTTGGACGTGTCAGGGATGACGTGTTACATGTATACAGCTTCTTTTCAAAAGAAACTTCCAACGTTGGTTTACTTAGTTTTTAGGTTGACTTAAGCAACAAAACTACTTGGTTAAGTTTAGGAAAAGATCGTGGTTTGTTACGTGAAATAAGTATGTTTGTTACTTGTTACTGCCGTTAGTAAAGTACAGAAGTTACGAAACAAAATCACGGTAAAAAAAATAAAATAAGTCAACGTTGACTTGGTTTCACACGAGACACAAACAGATGAGATGGGAATTGTCATTAGTTTTGCAAGTGTTAAGGCATAAACCAAAATATGGGACAAATGAAACATTTGACCTGATGATGGTGGGTAGATGAAGTTAAGGGATCATCAAAGTTATTACATTTCATCCAGAGAGGGATCATGACTGTCTGAAGAAAATGTCATGGCAATAGTTGCCGTGACATTTCACTCAAAATCACAAATGCCAACGTGCTGGTTACATTTGAAAAAAATGTCAGGGGATCACCAAAGTCGGTAGGATTCATCCTCTGGGGACCATGAAAAAACGTCATGGCAATCCATTTAAAAATTTTAGAGCTATTTCAGTCTGGACCAATGATTGTCATCTCCACAGCCATGCAGCTAACATGCTTGGAGATCCCTTTAAAGTTGTAATTTTGATGGCAACTTTTAAATCCATTCTGTTTTTAACCAACTAAACACTAATACATTTCCAGATTTTGCTTTGAAAAATAAAAACTCCAAATAATGGAGACCTAAACCCGGCTAACGTAACCAGAGATCAGCAAAAGACCAACAGGAAGAAAGAGTGTGAGGGACCAAAGAGAGAGAAAACTGGACTCAATGAATCCAAATCAGGGTCCCCCCTAATCACGCACCAGATCCATCTCGTTGGGAAATTGCGCTGTTTGTAATTAATGCTCAATTAAACTTGACATGGTTGCCCCAAATCCCCTGTAAGGTAACAGATTAGTCTGCACAGCTGGTCCACATTGGCTGTGCTGAGGCAGCCTCTAGAGTTACCTTGTTAAGGTACATTCCCTTCCTCAATGATCGTATTTATGAGATTTGTTTCATCCCTCTCGGACGCTGACGGACCCACAGAGAGACAGAGAGGAGTGGGAAGCTTTAAAGACATACTGCGGTAACTTCACCATTTGATTACACCGGGGTAATCACTGACACTTTGTAAGCACACACACACACAGGAGGAAAGAATCTGAGGAATCCATCTGCAGATGTATTCATCTGAGTGTGTATTAACGTCTTATTAACAACACATGCTGTTTGAGGAGAGACACCGATGTCTAATTTTCTGCCACAACGATGAAATGCAGTGATGGAATCTGTGCTGTGATGATGATGACGATGTGTGTGTGTTTATGTAAAGTATGCGTGTGTGATATTTGGTTAACAGGGCTGAATGTGTGGTGAAGTCTTTGTCCTCACTGTCGTGCTGTTTGCTGTGGCATTAGGTGGGTAAACAGATGGACACCACTGACATGTCTGTGGGAGAGAGTGAGCTCATTTGACCCTCAAGTAGATGAATATTGTCCGCTCACTTTATGAATTCAACAATAATCTAAACCACTTTATAATAAGGCATACCTTGTAAATAGTTTATAAATTATAACTAGGGCTGTCAATCGATTAAATATTTAATCGCGATTAATCGCATGATGGTCCATAGTTAACAGTGATTAATTGCACATTTTTTATCTCTTCAAAATGCATCTTAAAGGGAGATTTGTCAAGTATTTAATACTCTTATCAACATAAGAATAGGGAAATATGCTTGCTTTATGCAATTATACATATATATTTATTATTGGAGATCAATTAACAACACAAAACAATGACAAATATTGTCCAGAAACCCTCACAGGTACTGCATTTAGCATAAAAAATATGCTCAAATCATAACATGGCAAACTGCAGCCCAACAGGCAACAACAGCTATCAGTGTGTCAGTGTGCTGACTTGACTATGACTTGCCCCAAACTGCATGTGATTATCATAAAGTGGGTATGTCTGTAAAGGGGAGACTCGTGGGTACCCATAGAACCCATTTTCATTCACATATCTTGAGGTCAGAGGTCAAGGGACCCCTTTGAAAATGGTCTTGCCAGTTTTTCCTCGCCAAAATTAAGTGCAAGTTTGGAGCGTTATTTAGCCTCCTTCGCAGGTTTTCTAGTTTCAAACCCGGACCGTCACTCTAGCTTTAAAACTGAGGACTTAAAACGCTCCTCTCTTCTGTCGCTCACTCAGGATCGACCTGCATTCACCTGCTCTGTCTCTCGGAGGACATTCCAGCCTGTAGTTTTATATGCATACCTGTGTGCGTTGTGTTTGTCGAGGGGTCTTAGGTGTTGTTGACTCTTGGTGAATGGTTACCTGCTGTCGTTGTGTTACGACAGGAACTGCAGCGGCCCGATCACGAAGCTGTGTGGTTATCAGAGAGAAAACCATCACGACAAACACCTCGGCTGTCGAGTCAGAGGGGAATCTGTGGTGATCATTACTGACTAGCTGTGTTTGTGACAGCGGAGAGGTTACATGTGCTGGTTATTGATCAATTTAATGACCTGCATGTCAAGGAAGAACGTCTTTAATCATTAATCATGAAAAAAAGTGTTTCTATTTGGAGATATTTGTTAATATCTGAAGGAGATTTAGAGCAACAAAAATGTGTGTGTGTGTGTGTTTGTGTGCGTGCGTGTGTCCCTGTTGGCAGATGATGATGTTTTCTCTCGTCACAGCACAGCGTTGAACCTGCTCTCGTGTTTAAACGGTGATGAAGTTCAGTGTGTTTGCTTGTCATGAAAGATTCAACAAACCCTGCATTTTCTAAATCAACAATCCCACTCTCTTCCTGCAAAGACGACAGGGGCTAAGCTAGGCTCAACTGCTACCTGCTAAAAATGGAAACACTTTTGATTAACTAAAAATGTTCACTGACGACGTATTATTTGTAAATGTTTTTATGGTTACGTTTGGGCATTCATGGTTGGGGGAAGATCATGATCTAGGTTAAATAATATATAAGAATCAGTGGACTTGATAAACATTTTATCAAAATCACAATGTTTCCTTAACCAAAGTGCTTTCATTGCCTCAATAAAGATTAGATCGTGGTTCGGGTTAAAGTAACTCCAAAATTGGCGTAACTTAAGTACGTAAGTTACGTCACAAATAGATCGACGTCGACTTCTGGTTTCACATGGGGTACGAGCAGCAGTCTACTGGGCGAAAGTCCGGTGTTTTTTGACCCACCGATCCACTCCGTCCTCCTCCAAACATGTGGTATTTGTCGCTCTTTATACTTCCTGCTTCAGGATTATGTGGATTACATCGAATGGATTTCATTGGATATATAGTAATTGCAGTGCATTACTTTTCGTAGGTATAGCTATGAATGGTGTATAGGAGAACAGCCTGGATTTGGATCCACACCAATAGTATAGGTTCTTCCTTGGCTCATGCTACTGTACAGTTTTCCACCAGGTTTCATAAAAATCGGGCCAGTAGTTTTCCCGTAATCCTGCTGACAAACAGACAAACACACCAACGAACAAACCAAACCGAAAACATAACTTCCTGGACAGAGGTAATATTCATAAAATGACCTGCTCTATAACAGCTCACTGGTAAACTTGCGTCTTGTTTCATTCACCACGTCTAGAATTGAAAGTCTTGAATTGAAAGATTGAGCTGCAACTGACGACTGTCTCCTCATCTGATGACTATCTTTTCAATTGAACGATTAATCGTTTAGCATCTCAATTGTCACAAAGGTGATGCTCTCAAGTTGCTGTTTTTGCCCAACCAACAGTCCAAAACCCAAAGATATTAAATTAATAATGATATAAATTTCAGCAACAAATCCTCAGTACAATGCAGCACGTTGTTGCACAATTTATTATCAATGAATAAAAGTTGAAGGTCAAAACAGCTGATTATGTTTTTAAGATTGATGTCTGTTTGACCCTGAATGAAGAGGTCAATGAGCTGACATGTTTCTTTTTGTAATACCACTACATCACTGCCTACAGCTACTGTACACACAGCATGTTAACAAATCTCTGCGGGCAGCATTGTCTCAATAGTTTGCTGGTGCATCACAGCCTTTACAGGAAGGTTAGCGGTGAAAGCCGGGTCAGAGGAGGCTGTCTGTCAGCTGGACTGCTGCCTTTCCGCCCATACCCTCCCCGAGGTGTTAAAATGGAGCTGACACGGGTGACATGTTAGTATGACATGTGTGGCGTCAGGGGGAGACACCGCTCCGGGGCGTCCGGCTGCTGCGCCGTCTAAAAACTTAAAGAGCTGTGTGTCATTGTTCTGACGTGACAGGCGGGATGTTGTAATGTGTGTGTGAGAAAGTGTGTGTGTGTGTTTGTGTTAAAAAATGTTAGCATTTTTTAATGAGTATTTACAGCCCTGAGGCCACCGTGTCAGACCTGAAGATCTGATCTGTGATCTGTGTGTTTCTCCTTTCACTATCTAAGAGATAATGTCACTGTAAGTTGTGTTTTTTTGTGTCATTTCAACTAGAGGCTTCCAAATTTACATTAACATTGATAATGTTTTGTTTTTTAGAATGGGGTTACCCACAGAGAGGTTTTGCTGATAAATAATTTCCTTAAATTTCACGATTTAAGTCAGCTCCGAACAGCAGTAACTTAATATCAAGATCGCCAAGGTCACTAAGGTCAACTTGTCAAAATAAAAAAAATAAAAATAAAAACCAGTGTTTAATTTAGTCAAAAATAGAAATATGTGTCAGTTAGGAAGAATTCTGCAGTTTCAACTTGAATGTCTTCATCATCTCCTGCTTCAAGAAGCGTTTTAGTCGGCCATGTTTAAATGATGCATCGCTAGTTGAAGGCGAGCCGGTAGATGTCGTGTAACGCCGCGGCTTCCCACCGCTGTCACTGTCTGAGTGGATGGATTTGTGAGTTACTGTTTTCCAGAGTCTTAGCGAGGGCGGGAATGTTGTCCTTATCTGATCTGCATGTTAACAAGGAGGAAACAATCCACTGTCAGCGGCTGCTTGTGTAAACCAGGCGTGGAGCGCAGGACAAGAGGAAGTGTCAACTCATGTGCAGAGCTGGCTTAAAAGTCTTTGGTATTCACGCTAAAAAAGTTTCAGTAAAAATAACCTACTGATGCCTTTGTTTGTCACTGAGGGGGTGACGTTAATATAAAGAGTTTGACTTTATCGCCATAGTAACTGCATGGTTTCAGTGTGGAGAGTTTTTTTTTTAAGTAATAATTTATTGGGAGTAACAGCAGGCATAAAGAAACATACAAATAGAGCACAAATATAAATGATTGTCCCTCCATATTTTGATATTTTCCCCCCAAAGCCCCTTCCCACCCAACCCTCACCCATGGCTGATGCAAAAAGGATAAAGAACAAAAAAAAGTAAAATTAAAAAAATAAAAAAAATAAAAAATAATAATAATAATAACATATTAAAATAAAATAGAAATTAAAGTACATATTGACAGTAATAAAAATTATAGGATAAATCCCAAACTGAAGCTGAAGATGAAGATATAAACTTATAAAATATGACTCAAGTAGAGCTGAGACTATAAGTCAACTAGATTTAATCAGCAAGTTTTTTGATAATCAATTGATAAAAAATAAAAATAAAAATAAAAATAAAAATAAAAATAAAAATATTATAAAATATTCTGTGATAGTAAACTGAATTTCTTTGGGTTTTGGACTGTTGGTTGGACAAAATGAGACAGATTAAGACGTGACCTTAGTCTCTGGGAGCTTGTGATGGTCATTTTTTGCTTTTGCTATACAGTACCAAATGATTAATTGACATAATATTTGGTAGATTAATCGATAAGGACAATTATCATTAGTTGCAGCTGTAGAATAAAGGTCAAAAGAAAAGAAAAAAGAAGCTGATATTTGGTGGCCACTTACAGTTAAAGTAAGACCAACATGTCTGAGCCTGAGCAGAGACTTTACAAATCCTTTTTATTCTTTGTTTCAGATGATAATTGCATCGTGGGACAATCCCAGTGTTCAGGCAATAGCTGGAAAGCACCTAAAAATTACAGTTTAGTGTAAATTTGTGTCTTTAACTTAATTGAACAAAGTTCAAAACAAAAGATCTGAGTTTTAACTCTTTAGCGGCACAGATCCAAACTCTCCAAGCTACAATGATTCGTCTTTTGAGATCCCTCACGTGGCGTCTGCTCTACAAATAGTTAAATGTACTCTGTGATCTTGTGTAAATGTAAAACAGCACAGTCAGCTATTACAAGTCCCGAGCTGTGTGAGAAAGTGCCAGCTACCCATCACAACATGTCATCGGTGAGAAGAGGCTTGTATCTGCCTGATTGTCACACCGTGTAGAGGCAGAAATACTGTCCCATACTCAAATATCGATCCATCGATACAGCATAGTATCGCAATATTTTGCGTGGCAATATTGTATCAATACACGAGTATCGATCTTTTATTACATAAACTATTAATGTCTTAATCCAGACACTATTCTGTGATACTGGATACACAAGATACTGGTGTCATATGAAACTAGAAAACCAAAGGAATCGATTGGTACCAACCATTTCATGTTAGCTTGATGCTAAATAACGCTCCAAAGTTATACTAAATTTTGATGAGGAAAAAAGGCCAATTTCAAAGGGGTCCCTTGACCTCTGACCTCAAGATATGCGAATGAAAACTCTGAGATGAACAGAGTGAAAACTGCATCTTATTAGATAAAACAGATGTTGACAAACTGCATAATTTACAGTTGAAAAAAGGTAACAAATCACATTATATCACAATATATCTTAATCAAAATATTGAAAATCGAAAAATAAGATCGTATCATGGCTTAACTATCATGATAATATCGTATCGAGGGGACTCTGGTGATTCCCACCCCTAATTGGGGATTATTAAAATAATATTCAAACATTTGTATCATTATTTAGTTTGTAATTAAATTGCAAAGGGAGATCTCCATTATTCCTTTAATTTAGCTTAGCAACTAGCTGGTTTGTTTACTTTATTTGACATTACAAGAAAGACGAACGACTACAAAAATGTCAAAGGCTACACAAGACTTATCTCCATTGTGGTCCTTGATGCAAAGAGTCCAGGTTACTGTCATACTTCCACCAACACAATAAATACCTATATCATCATCCAAAAAAATGAATAATACAATTATATTATAATTATAACCAACCATTACCAGGCAAACTGAGGATGAATTTATATGGCTGATTTTAAGTGACCTACAATCATATGTTAGTGTTGCAGTCGTACACTAATAGTAAAAAATTAGACACAAGACGATCCGAAATTCAACAACCACTGTAACAATTCGTCTGGATTAGCCTCAACGACACGAGAGAGGTGGTGTCTTCAGGAGGAAGAGGAGGAGGAGGAGGGTGTGAAGGCTGGCCTCCTCCCTCCTCATCCCTCGTTAGTTAGGAATTTGTTTACTCTCCGTCTAGAGCCGTGACCTGTAATGGACCACGAAGCCCTCTGGTCAACACAGGATTACCCAAGAGCCTTTCCTCAGGGCGAGGACCCTCACACACACACACTTCACACTGGGCGATAGGCCGCCTAAGCCCCACTGATAACAACCATTACTAATGGCAATTAGCCCATTAGATCCTTGTTAATGCCCAATGACTTGGAGGTAGTTTGGGTGAATGAATCTGGGAGGCTTTGGCCGACGTGGCCTATCTCTCTTTACCTCTTTGTCCCCTCCGTCTCTCTGGAGATATGAATCCCAGTTCAAACAATAGCAAATGACCATTTCCTCATAGTTTGTCAGCAGCGATGTGGTTTTAGGAAGTCGGTTAATGAGTGCTTTGAAATTTATGACATGCGAGAAATTTAGAAAAGAGCAGAAAGAGGTGCTGACTCAAAGCAGCAGTTCCTTAAACAGTTTAGAAACCAGGCGCAGACGTGGGTAAATTCAGTATTAAACTAGGATTAGGGCTAATTAGAAATTAGCAGAAACAGACTCCTGACTTATCTTATATGCATGCCACAGACACTTAATTGAATAATTACGGAGAATTAAATCAACCCAGCAGCACCATAGCAGCCACTTGCCAACTCCTTTCCATTTTTAACAATCATTTAGCCATCACAAACACTGACCGCACCGCCGCTGCTGAACACCAGGAGCCAGACTAGCTGAGTATCTAACCTAAGTACCTAAAGCTCAAGTGGTGATCTTTAAATTTTGTTGCTGTGTGCAGCAGGGTCTCTGCACCTCGGGCTCCATTAGAGGACTTTGTGTTAATCCTGCAGGGATTGTGCCGTCCCCTCGCCGCCCCGGGCCTCAGTGTGTGTGTGTGTGTGTGTGTGTGTGTGTGTGTGTGTGTGTGTGAGATAGGACGGCTCAGGGATGGTATGAAGGCTTGGAGGGAAGCCCAAACACTGTTAAAATAACTCACCGGCCCTTTTTTCTCTCTCTGCATCCCTCCCGTGAGCAAAGACAACACACACATACCTGTTTGATGAATGGGAGTTTCTGCCCGGTTTACTCTGCAGAGAAAACGCCTTGGAGTGACTCATTCTGCATACAAAAAAAGAAAAAAGAAAAACCAAGAATCAGCATGTAAATGTGGATAGTTTGCGCTCTCTGCCAGAAATGCATCAAAAATGTGAGCAGTCTGTTTAATGTATGCAGCTTCTTAAAGGCCAAGCTGCCAGTCACTTCAGGCCTTTTTTTTTTTTTTTTTGAATTCCTATTTTAGTAGCAACCAGTATTGTTAGTAGCTTCGTGTTGCATTCATCCACTTCAGTTGATGTGTTTTTGGCCTGAAGGATAACAGACGTGTGAGGCTTTTGTGTTGTTTTTCTTCACTGTCAGCCGGCGTCTCTGCTCCTCCTCGGTCATAACTTTGACAGCTAACAGTACACCTCCTCTGGATAAGTGCTGTTTGTTTAATTGCACCCTACAGTAACGATACAAACTGAGCGCTATAAACTCTTAATTAATTTAGCACATTATGTTAAACCGAAGCAAATCACCAAAGACTGCTTTCTTGCTGCTAAAGCTTACTGGGTTTTTAAGGATTTATGTGATCGACCAACACGTGACCTTTCTTTTAAAGGGGCATTGCGCAGATTGTACAGCAACAACAAGGCGATTTTAAAGGGGAAACTGACAGGGTGTCATGGTAAATAAGAGCATAAATGAGGCTCATTTAACTTTCTGCTTTTAAAAAAATGGCATAGAGTCACTGCATCTCAGAAAAAGGTCACTTTCCCCTTGATAATAAGAAGTACTCATATATTTTACTTTAGTAAAAGAAGTAAAACCACAAAGTAAAAGTCCTACTTAGGAAAATATAATATCAAGAGTGACAGTACTTGTTGGGCAGAATGGTCCTTTTCAGACTGTGCTCTGTGAAAGAGCGAAAAACACAGCGCAGGGAGGAGGTCATGGTGGATGCATGGGTCAAAAAACACCAGCCTTTCACCTAGTAGACTGCTGTTCATATTCCGCGTGAAACCAGAAGTCAACGGTGATTTATTCGTCTTATAATTTCCATACCACTTCCAGAGTTATAAGTTGTTTCCTGTGAAGACGGAAGTTTATTTTGAAAGGACTGTACGCATGTAACGAGCGGATATTGACAGGTGTTGCTGGACATTTGTAGGAAAACGCATGAAAAATTAATAATAACTTTTCGTAAGAAATCATACGAACCGTTGTATGAGAATATGTTGATTATATATCATCATATTTTAACATATTTACTGATGCATTAACATGTAAACAGCATTTAACAGCTGGTCATTTGCTCATTTGAACTACTGTTGGACAGTTTAATCTACGCCAATGCATTATTTTTGAATGTTTTGTGAATAAAATCCTAATCTGCAAAGTAAGTAGTAGACTGATGACTGACAGCTGTCAAATAAAAGTAGTGGAATGAAAAGAGTAAATATTTCCCTCAGAAATGTAGTGAGAATGTAAAGTAGAACTGCATAAAACGGAAATACTCAAGTAAAGTACAAGTATTTCAGAATTGTACTTAAGAACGGTACCTGAGTAAACAATAATTATTATATATTCAGAGTATATTTCAGGCTACTTTAATGAGACACATCTTGGATCACCAGCTGCATCTGAGCAGACGATGTGTTAGAATTGCATATGTGGGAACACGTTCTGCGTTATGAAACAAGCATTACACAATAGTATAGAGGCGTATACGCTGTACGTTATGTAGTCTGGTTTCAACTTTGTGACCTGAGAGAGAGGAACTTTACTGTATGTATAGAGAGCCAGGTGGAGGAGGGTGGAAGCCACTGGACGACAGCAGCCCTGTGACGGTAAGGAAATGACGGGTAGTACGGTTGCACAAAGTCAACTTCTTTGGGAGTTTCCCTTTAAAAAGCAGTGCATTGGAAAAACAAGCCAGGTCTAATACAAAGAGTAAACAGATGAATAGGTGGCCTACATGACTGTGTGGCAGGGCGAGAGGAGTGGCGAGTAAGAAAAATGTTGTCTGACGTAGTTTTTTTTCCACTGCGGACAAATTAGTTTGCTGTCATTCCATGCCAAGCAGTCACGCTTTTGTCCAAAAAAACTTTCAGATTGATCCGGTGTTTAGCCGTTACAGTGATGATTGAAGTGAGCCATTTCCAAACAGAAAGGGCTTAAAGAGAAAACGTGGAGATAAAAGGTTAAGTGGAAGAAATACTCAGAAGTATAAACCGGGCAGGGTGCATGACGGCAGCTCTGCATGCAAATCATTGTGCAGCAACAGATTTGAGAGGAAACACAGGAGCGCGGTGGCCGTACCGTTCAGCCATTTACAACACTTCAAGTCACGATCAACTTTCTTGTGTACACTCTCCTGAAATGCAACTACTGCTGAGGAAGGGAAAAATGGTTTTCGAACAAAGCCTACAGTGTCTGCGAGCAGCCGTGGGTGCCGCTCTGTTTATCGAAGGACTCGGCTGTTGTCAAAAAGACAGATAGTTGCTCTTTGTCAACATGATTCCGCGTAATGACCCTCATTATTTATTTGGTTGCTGCCATGGCTACAGTTGGAGAGGCGTGATGTATGGGGTTTCTGACAACGCCATTCTCTCTAATGACACATCCAGTGTTTCGCCAGAGAATCCAGGCATGAAACACACTAAGGCAACAACGGCTAAGCGGGGCTCTGCGTGACGCTTTGAAGTGCTTTTCATCGAGAGATTATCGACAGGAGGAGGAGGAGAAAAAAAGCCTTGAAATTTTCCTCACTGTTTTTTAACACCCTGAATAAACAGAAAAATTGGTCCAGCAACACAGAAATATGAAATGAACAAGAAGACAGAGCATTATTGTTGTCTGTCTTGTAAAACAAGACAACATGTGAGTTTATTTAAGACCGAGATGAGGTCAATTTTAGAGCTTTAGATGGTTAATTATTAGTAAGAAAATGTGATATATATAGTGTAGATTCTTTCTGTACTGCTGCCAAAATCCTGGTTGGAAGCCACAAAACGCATTCTTCTTTTGGGTATAATTATATAGAGCTGAAAATACAGCAACTCTTCAAACAAAGATTTCTAACACTGGTGATCTCAGTTTTTTACTCTGTGAAGCTTGAAATGACATTAAAGCAAAGATGGAAATCATCAAACCGCTTCAGAAAAGCAAACGCCAGTTTCTATGTCACACTGCATAATACAACATATTCTCATGCAACGGTTTGTAAATCTTATTCCTCCTTTTTCGTACGTTTTCCTACAAATGTCCAGCAACACGTGTCAATTTATGCTCGTTACATGCATACAGTCTTTTACAAATAAATGTGTTTTTTCACAGGAAACAAACTTTCTTAGGTTTAGGTGAAAAAACGACTTAGTTAGGTTTAGGAAAAAAATCGTGATTTGGCCTAAAATTACTACGAAAGTAGCGCAATTTACGTGACAAATAAATCAACACTGACTTCTGGTTTCACATGGGACACAAACACCAGTCTCCTGGGCAAAAGTCTGGTATTTTTCGACCAACCCATCAATCCTGAACTCCTCCCTATGTGGCTTTCACCACTATTTATATTTCCTGGTTCACAATTACATTAAATTACACACAAATTTATTTCATGGGATATACACAGATTACAGTGCATTACATTTTGTAGGTATAGCTATGAACAGTGTATGAGAACAGCCTGCATAATAAGAATAAATGCAATAGTAGAACGTCCCTGGATCACTGACATTACATGCAGCCAGTAGTAAAGAGTTCAAAGGTCAAAGCCTCAGTGCCCTGGTCTGAGTCCATGTTGTAACATCTCTATGCAGGTATTCTGGTGTCAGGTCAGACGTGACGCTCCGTGTTGCGGTGCTTCATCAGCGCGCTGTGAAGCAGAGACGTTCGGTTGACCAGAAAACTCTGGTCTGAAGCGCAGAGTGCGCTTTGATGTGAGCCTAATATGGCTTGTAAAAAGGGGATCCTGCACTTTGAAGTGTTGCCTGACGCTGTCCAGACACAAGTGTGTGTGTGTGTGTGTGTGTGTGTGTGTGTGTGTGTGTAGTACTTGGGCTGTTGTAGGTCTGTGTCTGTCATCCTGGAGTTATAAAAAGTGATGTAAACATTGAGAGAGGCCTGGAGAGAGAGAGAGAGAGAGAGGTTTGGCAGCGGGACTGTCATAGAGCAGGGCATTATTTATGTAGAGCATCTTCTCATTTTGTTGTTTTTATTTATTTAAACTTTTACGTATTGTAATATGCATAATATGCCTTCTTCCCTTTAACCAATAAACCAAATTTAGCGCAAATTTGAACCAAATTTCCAGAAAATCTGCATAAGCAAAAGTGAATTAATGTCCATTTCCTTCTGCTACTCTTACACAAATATTAGGAGTTAGATGCATCAAGATAAACAGCTGGTGGCGTAAATTCTCCAGTCGGCTGCCGTTAAAACCGAAGAAGAGGATGCAACGATATGACACTGCCACTGTTTGTAGCTATACCTACGAAAAGTCCTGCACTGAAATTCGTAAATATATCCCACAAAATCAATTCGTATGTCACGTAATTGTGAACCAGGAAGTATAAAAAGCGCAAAACGCCACATAGGGAGGAGGACGGCGTGGATAGGTGGGGTCAGAAAACACTGGACTTTCGCCTAAGAGACCAGTGTTATTGTCCCGTGTGAAACCAGAAGCCAACGTTGATTTATTTGTCATGTAACTTCTGTACTTAAGTTGCACCACTTCCGGAATATTTTAACCCAAACAAAGATATTTTCCTCAACCTAACTAAGCAGTTTTTGTTACGTAACTTCCGTACTTACTGTAAATTAAGCTACTTCTGGTGTTGCGTATCTTAACAACAATCTTTTCCTAAACCTAACAGTAGTTTTGTTGCCTAAACCTAACAAAGTTGTTTCCTGTGAAGACGAAAGTTGATTTTGAAAAGACTGGAGTGGAAATTGACGCTGGACATTCGTAGGAAAACAAAAAATGAGGGATAATTTTTCGTAAAATATCATACAAAACGTTGTATGCGTATATGGTGAGAAAACATAACATATTACGTTGTTTAATGTATTAGTTTGAGGAAGATTACAGTCTCCGCATCGCTTCTGGACGGTGAAGTCACTTGCTTCATGTGGGCTACATCTGGCTTTTTTGCAATATTTACAATTTTGGGGTGAATTTCCGACGTTTCCATGGTTTATTTATGCGCAAATTGAAAAACACACATGACACCTGCCTGTGGATCTCAGTTTTTTCTACACATGTTTTAAGGGATAAATCTTATTTGAGAGATCTAAGAATGTGGAAACATCACTAAAAACTATCAGATGCAGCAAGAAGTAAGAGCAGGTTGTTAACAAATCCCCTCAAACTAGCCAAACTTATTTGGAAGAGAAAACAAAGACAAACAATACAAGTTTACATTTTAAGTTTACAGAGGGACTTCCTGGTCCAACTGAGACTTACTGTACGCATTATACTTGTGCACACTGACAGTTTTTCTGTGTAATGGAGGGATTATTAACAACCTTGTGCATTTCATAATGTATTTCATAACATACTGTGTATTATTATTGCTGTCTTGTAATAGTTTCGCTCATGATGTGTTTAAACCTTCACTTGAGGTGATAAAACAGAAAAAAAGGACAATGTATACAATAACAGCAATACCACTTTAAATAACTTTGGATAAAATAATCCCACGACTGGCACATGATATATTCTACACTGGTAAACATTACAACTGTTGTGATATATTATGGTCTAAAAGGACTTCTTAATGCCTAAACCAAGTGCTATTTTTGTTATTTTACAGCTCAAACGTGTGTTAAACACACCAGGGGATCCTTTCACTGTGTAATCAGCTCAAACAAAGATAAAGAGCAGTTACGACAGACATAAAAACCCAAAAGACCTTCAGATCACACATTAAAATGGGAGTAACTCGGCCTCTGCTCTGTGTCTTCACTGCCGGCTTATACTATGTATAAAAAGAGACAAGACTTCAGTATATCATGGTGTGAGGTGACAATTATTCATAACAATTTAGAAATGAAACAGATGATAAAATACTTTCAGCTCGCAAATGTGTTAAAAAGTCAAGATGAAGGAAAAGGGGAGAATAAAAACGCGAGCTTTTAGGCAGGTTTTCTGCAGGCAGGACAGGGGAGTTGGTGTTTTTGGCGGGGTGTGGTGACTAGGAGCTGGGGGCTGGAGTGTATAGATCATGGTGTTAGTGAGGAGGAGGTCAGGGCCAGTGCATCTAACTCTTCTACTGATTGTTATGAAGGGCCATGTGTCAGCATCCATCCGACCACTTTATAACTCTTGGCCGTTCCCTGCGCCTCTCCTGCAAAAGGCCCTAATGCATTCTCTTTGACCCCGCCGGTGTAAATCAAATATCTAGCCTCAGATCTTGTCGAGTGTGTGTTTTGTGTGTGTGTGTGTGAGAGAGAGAGCATGGTAGAAGCTATGTGGGCCTGAGAAAGTAGAAAATATAACAGAGAGGATGAAAGAATAAAAGAGTGTAGGAAAAGAAAGAAAGGAGAGTTTTAAAAACACTTCTAAGTTCCCTTTCAGTAATTCTTTATTGTTTTAAAATCCATCAGGATTTTAGTACATTAACCCATTCAACAGTTAAACCTGCAACAACAGATCTTTTTGGACACTTGGGGGCAGCTGAAAGCGGAAGTTGTGAACACAACATTGACATATCACCTTTTAGGCTGAACGTGTAAGCAAACAGGTGACGGTTTATACAGCCAGCAGTTAAAGAGAAACATTATCATTCATTTGGAGTCGTGTTTGTGTCCACCTGATGAATGTAAGTCCAGTATTCACTCTCTTTTAGCTCCGTTTTTGGTCTCCACCAACTGCTGAGGGAAATATCTGGCTCTTTAGCTGCTGAATGCTCCACTATGTTCACCAGCAGCCCAGTCGATAGGAAAAAATGATAGCATTGTACGTTTCTGCAAACCACAGATACGTTGAATGTCGACGTTTTTGCATTCGATCAGAGCAAGTGACGTAGTATATCGAGCAACCGTTATCGAAAGTTATATGGTAGCCTATAATAACGAGTATAACATGCGAGAAAGTCCACTAAGGGCGGGTGGATGGGCACAACAAACTCAGGCCTTTCAAGCCTGTTCTCATCCCCAGGTCCAATATTTAGGGTTTGTTGTGGCCGTCGGAGTTCGGTACCGTAGCACAAGGCACCCTTCAGCGCCGGTATGAGATGTGCCGGTGACATGTTTTATTATTTGTTTGTCTCTTTTTGTTGCCTAAATCTAACCAATCATTTCACAATGTTAACCAAGTGACATTGTGCGTTCTTGCAAGCATGATATGAGGCTGATATGAAATGTATTTATGATACATATTTTTGTTTCAGAAACATCGACATTTCGACATATCCCATGGTTTGCAGAAACCTACACTGCATGCCAATATGACAACCGGGTCGTCACCAGCTAGTCTCTAAATTTGTCTGTCTGTGGTTTGTTGCTGGGAAGGTAGTGTATGGTGGGTTTTTACAGCTGAGGGCGGAAAATGACGCCATGAGAGCAGGGAGAGCGAACCAAAAACCAAAACAATGAGCTGAAAGACACTAAAATGTTCTGTTGAGCTGAGGGGAAATGCAGAGTTGGGTGAAAATTCTCTATGGGTTTGTCACTTTGAGTGACCCCTTCTACATTTCACATTAAATATAGTAATTTCAGCCATTGTCAATATAAAATAATATTGATTATAGCCATGTCAAAGTTTTACTGCAGACATCTATTTCCCACCTTGGTGTGTCGGATGTAAAGAGTTCAGGAATGGCGCACATCCCCCACTTTTAATTTGGCGCCTCTATAAGTGAAGCCACCACAGAAAAGAGCAGCGCTTTCAGAAACTCAAACTTCACCAACCAGTCATAATTATAGAAAGAAGAGCCAACACCATTTGATTGACATTGGATGCTACTGTCTGGCAAGAGCTGAAACACCGCAAGATATAATGCTGGATATCACTTTTAGACTGGTAGGAGTTGATTTTGTTAAGCTGAAATGCTACAAACTTTACAACAAAGAGAACAGGCTACTGATCCATATGAGGTGGCAGTTCATATATACAGCTGGGACATTAGAAGGCAGCATTTCCACCGCTGTTTGTCGGTTCTTGTCTAATAAAACAGCTTTTATCCAAAATCTGACATCTGGGTCCGTCAAACACTCTGAGATACTTTTAATGTGGCGAAACAGCAAAAAAAAAACAGGACTTTTTTTTAACCAATCACCAAACATATTCACAAATATACTGTACAGCCACATCAACATATACAGCTCAGAAAGAAATGTCTATAAGTTTTTGATATTTAGTCCAAGAGAAATAGAAACAAATACTGAAACTTTACAGTGGCCATTTAGGCAACAAGTGGAAGTCAATAGTTTTTCCTCAACGACATCTCATTTAGGAAACAAACTATTCAAGAACTGCGAAATGTTCCGTTTAAAATAACTACTTTGGCATTAATAATGACATATAACACAACAGCATGACTTGAATATCTCGGTGTACTACTGGTGTGTAAGTTTGGGTGTGTCTTACAATAACTCACGGTAGATTTATACACTCCTGGACAAACATGTCGTGCACACAAAGCCCTCCTACTGAAACATACATCACACAGTATTTACTCCTAAAACAGGAAGGCAGCAGTGAACCCATCACAACAACACTGATATTAAACTGGATAAACATATTAATAATCATAATAAAACCTCTCCTGCGTGGACGGTTTCCATATCATTATGTCTGTGATATTCTGCTCTCAACATTCCCAACATTCCCATGTAGCTCTTGACCCCTGACAGCCTTAAATTATTAACATTCCCATATGGGCTTAAACCCCCTGATCGCTGCTCGCAGCTACATTTTTTCATGTGTTTTTCATATTACCACAAGAATTGACACAGGAGATAAATATCTTATTTATAATTCACGGCCTGTGTGTGTTTGTGTTTTCGGTGTGTGTTGTGAGTCTTTCCTGTTTATCTGTCTTGAAAATATCACCAGCATGTACTAAATTTGACTTTTTGGAAGCCTGCAGCCTAAATACATCCTCCATGCAGTGCTGGTTTCTGATGAGGGAGAGCCTGCGGCCAACAGGGGGCAGTAGTTTGCCTGTTTCTGCTGTATAAAAACCCACAGACTGGACTGTGTCTGCTGCAGCACTGACAGCACACAGGGCCAACTACACAATGGGTTATGAATGAGCTCCCATTCATCACAATTAATCAGTGGGCCAAACCCATTAACTGTCAGGCGAGAGACGAGTTTGTCTTCGTAAGGATGACGGACGGCTCGACTGTTCAAATGCATCAGACGGCTTCAGGTAGTCGAGAAAAAAGTGCGTTTGAACCCGTATTCACTTTATTACTTTGTAGTCTTTGTAGTTTTCTTCACACATATAAAAGATGTTGGAAACCTTCATATGTTTTTTGAATTTTGGACAAAACTTGCTTTATGATTCAGTTGAAATTCCACCTCACGTCTGAGCTCAAATCTCAGAGATGGAAAGTAACCGAGTTCATTTACTGATGTACTGAAAGTCCAGTCACGAAGTACCATTTTAAGATAAGATAAGATAATCCTTTATAAGTCCCACAACGAGGAAATTTGCAGGATTACAGCAGCAAAGGGGGGACACTGCAAACAGCAAGAGGCATTTAGTAAAAAACACAATAAGATCTAATAGTTAAGCAAGTAAACAATAAAGATATAGTAAGTAGATAAGTTGTAGCGCTCGGTTTTAAAGCTAGAGTGAAGATACTGGTATCATATGAAACTAGAAAACCTAAAGAATCATCGTCATACCAACCATGTCATACTAGCTTTTCAGGAGTGAGTCTAAATAACGCTCCAAACTTACGCTAAATTTCGGCGAGGAAAAACTGTCATGCCCGTTTTCAAAGGGGTCCCTTGACCTTTGACCTCCAGATATGTGAATGAAAATGGGTTCTATGGGTACCCACGAGTCTCCCCTTTACAGACATGCCCACTTTATGATAATCACATGCAGTTTTGGGAAAGTCATAGTTAAGTCAGCACACTGACGCACTGACAGCTGTTGTTGCCTGTTGGGCTGCAGTTTGCCATGTTATGATTTGAGCATCTATTTTATGCTAAATGCAGTACCTGTGAGGGTTTCTGGACAATATTTGTCATTGTTTTGTGTTGTTAATTGATCTCCAATAATAAATATATACATATAATTGCATAAAGCAAGCATATTTCCCTATTCTCATGTTGATAAGAATATTAAATACTTGACAAATACTTGACTGTCTTTTTAACAGATAAAAAATGTGTGATTAATCGCGATTAACTATTTTAATTGATTGACAGCCCTAATAAAAATAGACCGAATGAGTTGTTGGGTTCACACTTCACATTGTTTGCTACTTAACACTCGTAACTCCACTGCATTTTATTTTCTTAATGCATCAGAAATAATAATCTAATAATGAAAAAATATAGTCTAAAATGGGCCATCCTGCAGAATTATTTTACCATTTTAATACATTTTGCTGATATTATCATTTTAATGCTGGATTTTTATTTGTAAAGGAGTATTTGTACAATGTATTTTAGTAATATTCTGAATACTTCTCGCCTATTTCCATGCAAAAAGCGTAGCAGTCCCACTCGAGGTGTCCTACGTGTTGTAACGACATTTCCATATTCTGCACGCTGCACGCTTCGGATCGTTCTTTAACACAAATATGTGATGCAGTATAACATGATCTCAGTCAACAGGCTGCTGATAACGGTTTAAAAGGCGAAGGCGAATGTAAACACCTCAGTCAAGTTTGAAAGGACGTCTGTAGCATGTCTGAGTGACCAAACTTCAAACCCTCAAAGTCTTCCTCAAACAAAAAGTCTTTTTTTTTCTCTTTTCTTTTCTACTCACTTTTTCTCCCCCTCCATAACAAACACCACATAATGATTTTGGGTATCTGGTAGATCAAGCGGGGTTTTGCCGGCAGCTGTGTGGTGGTTG
>CAKAOI010048115.1:29728-45494 GCA_916701655.1 Sebastiscus albofasciatus
TATTAAATACTTGACAAATACTTGACTGTCTTTTTAACAGATAAAAAATGTGTGATTAATCGCGATTAACTATTTTAATTGATTGACAGCCCTAATAAAAATAGACCGAATGAGTTGTTGGGTTCACACTTCACATTGTTTGCTACTTAACACTCTTAACTCCACTGCATTTTATAAGGAAACATACTTTTTACTCCACTACATTTATGTGACAGCATAGATACTAGTTATTTTACAGATTTAAGTTGTGATCTTAAAATATTATAATATATATATATTATTATAATTATAGTTTAAACTACCTAACAGTATATAAAGTAGTTAAATTAGCTCCATCTCCAGCTACAACATTAAAACACTGCTTACAACTTAATGCATCAGAAATAATAATCTAATAATGAAAAAATATAGTCTAAAATGGGCCATCCTGCAGAATTATTTTACCATTTTAATACATTTTGCTGATATTATCATTTTAATGCTGGATTTTTATTTGTAAAGGAGTATTTGTACAATGTATTTTAGTAATATTCTGAATACTTCTCGCCTATTTCCATGCAAAAAGCGTAGCAGTCCCACTCGAGGTGTCCTACGTGTTGTAACGACATTTCCATATTCTGCACGCTGCACGCTTCGGATCGTTCTTTAACACAAATATGTGATGCAGTATAACATGATCTCAGTCAACAGGCTGCTGATAACGGTTTAAAAGGCGAAGGCGAATGTAAACACCTCAGTCAAGTTTGAAAGGACGTCTGTAGCATGTCTGAGTGACCAAACTTCAAACCCTCAAAGTCTTCCTCAAACAAAAAGTCTTTTTTTTTCTCTTTTCTTTTCTACTCACTTTTTCTCCCCCTCCATAACAAACACCACATAATGATTTTGGGTATCTGGTAGATCAAGCGGGGTTTTGCCGGCAGCTGTGTGGTGGTTGTGGGGCTGCCAAGCCAAATAGAGGGGGGCTCCTGGAGTCACCTCTGCCCAAACATACACCTAATCCTCCCAGCACCGGCCAGATCGCAACTCTTGAAACGCACAAGACAGTTTAAAAATAAAGGGGGGCGGGGACAAAGGTCAAATCTACAGAGGGATTTAAGGCCTTATCATTATCACGGAACAGCAGAGCCGAGCTGCAGCCCTGAGAAAGTGCCTCCGTGTCTACAAGAGGACGGGAGGCCTCTGCATGACTAACAGCAGGCAGATAGGAGACGTCCACCTCTTCTCTGATTCAACTGTTTTCAGAGCTGCAGAGAGAAAATCACCCCTAAAGGCCCAATCTGTCATTTTGGTGTCCTTATAAATCATGACTATTTGCTTATACACTGCGTATTTCAAAGAGGAACATTTCCTTTGTTGAAATGTCATCAGAATTTACTAAATTGTACGTCTACTGCTGTATTCATAAGCATTACCGCTGCATCAAAAACATTAATAACGTAAACTTACACTACATTTAACGGTCAACTGTTAACTGGAAGTGTAGCTTTTTCACGCAACATATTTCATCATGTGAACTGTCCGAAAACCACATGTACATATATGTGAATTCATCATGCGATAAAAAGTTATTTTATTTTGTGATTTCTTACAAATTATGTCTGTGTCATGTGAATTCATAATTTTTAGAACACTATACGTACATGTGCCTAAATATGACATTTTCGTGTGTAAATGTTGTTAGAAACATCTGAAATGTTTTTTTTTTTGCTTTTGTAGTGTTTTTATCTTTTCAGTTTTGGTGGTGGAGCGACTCTTTTGTTTTAATTAAAGTTCATGATTGTTCCTCTTAGGAAGAATATAAGGAAAAATGTGAAGCATGAATCCTGAAAATAATATTTATTTTTCTTCTTGAGTTGCACACATGCTGCTTTTACA
Source organism: Sebastiscus albofasciatus (assembly GCA_916701655.1). Taxonomy (NCBI): domain Eukaryota; kingdom Metazoa; phylum Chordata; class Actinopteri; order Perciformes; family Sebastidae; genus Sebastiscus; species Sebastiscus albofasciatus. Next base: position 31,604 of record CAKAOI010048115.1, read on the forward strand.
TTATATTTTATTCATTTTTAGTACACAAAGTTTGTTTAGGGGCCAATAATATAAAAACACTGCATAATTGACATAAATCCCTATTATATTGTGCTTATTTTTTACCAGTAAGTAAGTAAGTAAGCAATTTGACATGTGGAGAAAAACAATATATATTAGCTTACACAACAAAAGATTGAGAGCTGAGCACAAGGCTTCCCATCTACAGTATCCCGAACACAGGATCCTTCATTTCTCACAACAGCTGCCTTTTAAACTCTGACTGTAAACTCCATAAAGGTGGATGAAAGGGAAAAAATACTGAAAATAATAACTGATAAAAACAGTGTGGAAGACTATAAGACTGTACAATATTGTTAAATCAATGTGTTTGTACTGTATAAATATGTCATTTATCAAGCAATTTTAATTAACTGTGTGTACTAACAGCATGCAGCATTGTGGCTGTTATAATCAGACTGATGGAGGCTGATGTTTTTTAAACATTTTAAAGTCAAAAGCCACAAAATTAAATGTTTTTTGAGGTTGGATTGTGCTTATTCGCAGGATAGAAGAGCGCAGACCATTATTAAAAAACAGAATAATTAAATTATCTTTCAAATGTCACTGAATGATTAAAAGAATGAATTAAAGATGCAGGGGAATAAAAATCTAATAGCAGGTTTTAATCTTCTTGAGCTGAACATGAGCCGTCACTGTGACATTTAGTCAAAACAAATATGTCAAACCCTAAAGGAGACAACACATTCACACGCTCCTATGTGTGTGTGAGCTTTATGTTATCAACGATACTCATGCATGAAGAGCACTTGAGGCCTGATGAAAAGCACTTGCTCAGGCCATTGAGGCCCAGAGGAGAGGGATCCCTGCTGCAGCCGTATCAGGTAGAATCAGTGAGGGAGGTTCAAACAAGCTGCTGGTGGATGGCCGCGTGGGAGGAATAAGGTCAATCGGCCTTTAGGTTTTTGTTTTTGAGAGAGCAAATTTGGTTTTGGGCTTTGATGAAGTTAAATATTTGCTTTAATAAATCTCTGCTGGTTAGTTTTAGTGCTTATTATTGATGCATTTCATTTTTGACTTATAGAAATAATGCATAGACCATCAAAGCACTTAAAAAACTCACTGAAAACCAGGATAATTAGTGTATTTTTAAGGCGGGCTGACTCACCAGGCTGTTGAGGACTGGATCAGCTGCAGTCAGCGGGGGCTCCGAACCCAAAGAGGAGACTTCCAGCTCCTGTGGGAACAGATACGTTGAAGAAATATGACTCAGGAGGAAGTTGTCTTTGAGTTTTGCAGTTATTAACGACTGCATCTTTGTTTACAAGATCAGCTTTTGGCTGTGAGGGAACAGAAATATCTGGAAAATGTGTTAAAAATATAGCTTCAATAAAGCTGTGAAAGAGATTCTGTTCTGCATCTCCATCTCTTAAATTCAAGATTATTGGTCTAAATGGTTGATGACAAATATTCTAAGTCAGAGAGTATATTACCTTTTTTTAGAGCGTAAAAATTCAAGCAGTTCAATTGCAGACTGGACAACAAAAAGAACCTTAAGGTTATGTTGCCGTAAACTGAGACTAAATTTAAAAGAAATAAATTCTCCTGCATCAATCAGAGCTCTTTTTCCTCCTCGATGACAGTGAAATCCCAGCGTGCTCCACTGCAGTGAAGCTGCTGCACAACTTTTACTCCTACATGTCGAGGAATTTGATTAAAATTGTCTGGTTTTGTGATTAAACTGACCACAGCGATGCTAAATCAAAACCTATTGACATGCTGTTATGAAACGTAGAGCAAGGGGCCAGTGCTAATTCTGCTGGGGCTTTAGCCGCACCATGAGCAGTTAGCAGCCGCTTTATTATCACCTTGTTGTAGCTTAGTGTGTATACAGACACTGTATACAAAGTTATTACAGACATGAAAGTACTTAAGCCCTCTGAAGGAAAAAGGGTGTTCAGAGGCTTGATAAAAAAAAGTCTCCAGTTATTTCAAGGGGAGTTTTAGGGCTTTATTGTTAGCTTTTGGCCACAAAGCTGGAGTCAGAGATGCTTTAAAAGAAAAACTGCACAGCTGACCTTTAGGCCTCAATCAAAAACAGACCAGTTTTGGTTTAAAAAAAAATGAAGGAGGGGAGAAGAATTTACCGCCCTTTTTTAGAGGAAAAAGAAGAGGACTTGGCTCTGTTTGTGGAAAGAGGAAGAATATGATGAAGTCAGGTGTCTCCTGCACCAGAACACATCTGATTATTTCCTATTTTAACTTCTCATGAATAATTAATCAGTTCAATGCAAAAGGTGAAACTTATATTTACAGTATGATAAAAGAACTGTGTTCTAGCCAGCAATGCATGTAGTTTAATTAAACTAATTTTAACTCCTTAATTCTTTTTAGAATAAAAAAAAAAACAGTTTAATTTGAGACTAATACACTGTAAACAATTGCTGTTAATTTACAGCAGGATTTCAACAGTATTAACCTGTTATTGCTAAAAGCAGTGTCTTACTGTTAATACAAAAGAAAACCTGTTAAATTACGCTCATAGGCCGTTTTTTAACTGAACTATAATGCATTCTTAAAAAACAGCACTTTACTGCTGATCAACTGTCTAAAATATCATCAGTAACAGTTTCATATGTATTTTTTTAATTCTGGGATCTGATCTGCACATGTGAGGCTTGTACATTGTACATGATTGTTGAATTAGCTCTGTTCTTCACTCACATGTTGTTATGGTTTGCATTCTGTGCTTGTAGCCAGCTATAGACAGACATGTTGGGAAAAGTGTCAACAAGTCTATTATAGTCTTTTTCCTAACAAGTGCCTTTAATTGTATTTAGTGTGACTATTTCTATGTCTGTAACCTGCTAAGTCTATTCATCTAGGCAAAAAAAATAGTGTTTATTAAAATGTATATAAAAAATACAACCTAAATAGTGCATTAAAACAAATCAGTAAGTTAAAAGAAAGGTGAAAAACAGCTATATAATGTATCTTTAAACAGTAAATTAACTGTAAAATACTGTGAAATTAATTTAAAAAAAAAAACAGTTCAAACTGTATTTTTCATTAACAGTACAAAGCTGTACATTTCAGCGACAGTATAATAATGTTAATTATACAGTAACATAAAGGCAACCCTGCTGCCAGTTCTTTACTGTTATTTTACTGGGAAATTCTTAACAGTGTAGTTGTAATAAGCCTCTATATGAAAGCTGAAAGCAACGCTTCATTCGCGTCTTCATGCAGTTTAATATCGTAAAAACACCGCAAGCGACGATAGGGAATTAAAAACCTTACAAGCGAATATGCTTTAGATAAATAAATAAAAAGAAAAATCAGGTTTAATTGAAAAAGCTTCAAAGTGAAATCAGACGTACATTTACATCCCGCTTGTTAATAATTCTGTTAAAAGGCCGAGAGGCTTAAAACGAAGCTTTAACTCTCAGAGGAGACTCTTTCTATTCAACCAGAGAAGATCTGAGTGTTAAAAACACATTTAAACTAAGTCAGAGGATGAACAAGGATCAAAGCGGAATTAAAGTTTAAAAAACGGACAAAAACAAAAAGGGAAACTAAAGAGGATAAAACACATTCAGGTTTCATTATAGGCCCAATTTATTATCTAAAACGGAATATTACTATTATTATTATTATTTTATTATTTACGTTTGATTTAAACCGTTTTCAAATCTAAAAAGCAAAAATAATGTGATATTAAATGACGAACAGAAACAACTGAACTGTAAAAATCCGATCAGCCAAAAAATAAATAAATAAGTAAAATGTCTAGAGATCTTTATTTATATTGGTTTATCATAACTGAATAATATTAACAATAATTGAATAATATTCACATTGAATAATAATAATAATAATAACAATAATAATAATAATAATAATAATGTGCATGTGTTATTGATTAGAGGCCTATGTGATTAAAAAATAATCAGTGTAAGCTATTTTATAGATAGAAAAGTATCTGAAATATATTTAATAATGCAGTCAAAAGAAGTTGGAGAATATTTGAAAACGCATTTAGAAGACCACATTTTAAAATTAATTAATAATATAATATAAGAATATATAATATTAATAATATAATTATTATTATTATTATTATTATTATATTATATATATTAAAGAAATTAAACCAAATATTCACCATGAAAGAAAAAATATATAAAATAAGAGGAGGTCTTCTGAAAAAGTGTGTGTGTGTGTGTTTTGTGGGAGTGTCCAGCTCTTTTTATTCGTGCCCCCTGAGGAAGGGGACTTACCCTCCTTATTGTTCCACACTTGAGCCTCTTAGAGACAAATATTCCTGATGTTACTTAAAACCAAACTACTGCTGCTCCTCAGCCTCCAGAGACCAGAAAACATCCAGAAATACAACAGTATTAAAAAAACAACAACTAACTGTCCACCTATTAGAAAAGAATTGCAATTATTCTCATGGCACTTGAAATAAGCTACACTTTGATTTTGCCCTTACATATCCTAAGATATTAAAAAATATATATTTTAAGCAACACCAACTTCTTGTTTCTTTATCAGAAGCAAAAAAAAAATACAGATCACCTTGGTTGACATCAAAGAGCATAAACACACACATCCTGATGCTTTCTGGTGTAAAAAAAAAAAGATCCAAAAAAGCAGAAAAACAATATACAAATAGCAGAAAAGTGCCCAGGAATCAAATGAAATACAAGATGAAACCTTTCTTGTTTTTGGTTCTCACAGGAAGAAGAGGAGAGAGATTATGGTGGGACAACATGAGGCCAGAAAAAGGCAGAAGATGAAAAAGAGTGAAACATATCAGAAGTGATCATCTAACAGGAGCCAGAAGAGGCAGCAAACGTCACCTGATCTGATGGACACGGATCAATTTCCAGCCTTTAGACCACTGTCTCCAGCTGAGGACGCCTAACAGACATGAATCATCCCTGAATGTGTGTGTGTGTGTGTGTGTGTGTGTGTTACTGCTTTAATATCTGGCTCCTCGTAGGGATGTCGACATCTGAATTTAAGCATCTTAACTGATGCCTTTAATATCTAATATTATTCTGCCAAAATGATTTTTCTGTGGCTCTAAATCGTGGATGTGTGTTGTGATGATCAGAAACATTAAACGTCTGCTCATGCTGTTGCTTCAAATATATCATTTCAGTGAACAAGATCAGTGACAAATATTTCTCCGTATAAAATCATGTTTTTTATTTGTTCAAAAATCTATTAAAAATGTAATTAATTAAAAATTAAAACTGTGGTGTAATAAAGTCCATGATTAGGCCCATAATAATATTTTTTTTTTCCAATTACGTACTTTTTTTTCAACATTTTGCATATGAAATACATAAATAAATATTTAATAAATAAATAAAAAATATATAGTGAATCATTTGAAAATAATAAATCTTTCTACAATTCCCTAAAAATGTATGAATTAATTAAATAAATATTGTTGCCTGTTTTTTTGTCACCTGTATCTACTTTTCTTTTGTCCATTGTTCATGTCTGACTTTAAGTTATTTTAAAAAAATACATAAAATAAAAATAAATATTTATAAAAATAAATGAATCCACCTAGTTCAACCTATTATCGTTCAGGCTTTTTCTAAATATGTAGACAATGTGTGGATCACTTAGTGGTGATAATTGCTGGGAAACATGATTTTATGGGAGATAATGTGCTGTTAAAACACCTCTCTAAACTCAAGGGTTCCACAAAATGCTTTACAGTGCAATCACAAGAAAGAAAATAAACAACAGACAAATAAAAAAGAAGAATTCAAATGATGTAATATGGAGTTTAAATTGATGCTGAAGCCTCCTACAGCGAGAACACACCATGTTACCTCCAAACAGGCATACAGAGCGCTTTATAATAGAGTCCTTACTGTCTTATAAAGGCTGTTCTCTGGGCCAGCAGAGGCATAACCCTCCCTCCCTCCCTCTCACACACACACACTCACACACACACACGCACACACGCACACACACATTAAAGCCGTGCCTGGCCTCGATAGGGAGGCTTGTGCAGCAGATGTGGGGTCAGCCCTGCAGGGCCTTACATAAGGCCTTGGCTGAGCCGAGCTGAAACTTTTACTGCATTAAAGCCTCACTCTGGATCCTTTTATATTGTTTAATGAGTTATCAATTAAAGCAGCAATTATAAATTAATCCAATTCAGCCAGATAGTCTTAATGAGATTTCAGAGAGATCTGCTGAGAGATTAGCAGATGTGTTTGTCCATCTGGGGGGGAACAAATATGTGTGAAGAGCTTTTACACGAAGATGTTTGTTTGTGCATTTGAACTTGTTCACCTTTTTTATGTGAGGGTATAAAAAAATCACTTCACAGCTTCAAAACAGCGGCACATAAACGAGCAGCTCGAGCATTTTTGGGGCCGTACGCAAGATTTTTTGCAGTGCGCCAAAATCCTGTTGAGTTCTCCAGAGCTTTGAGAGCATTTTGGGGGATTTAGGGGCACAACGGAGCACTATACGAAAAGAGGGAATGTTTCTTTAAATACTTAAAGTGGACACAAATATATGAATAGATACATTATAATGCAGGAACCAAAGAAAAGTCACATGTTCAGTTGGTTCTGGAGGCCCCCGGGGCCCTAATCATGCCTCGTTATCCGCCTTTTGTCCCATTTCAGTCCTTCCTATGCCCATAGAAGCGTAATATCTGAGAAAAGCAACCACAGCGGTGCATATACAAGAAAATCTTGGATTGTATTGTTTATTTGAAGTTCCCAAAACTTGTTTCCATTCCTACCTGCAGGCTGTCGGTGGCGTGGAAAAGCCCTCTGTGTGTGTGTGACTCTTTGAGATCACAGCTGCTGCAGAGCCAGAGGGAAGGCAGGCAGCTAATGCAGCCAATTACAGTCTAATCCAGTGATGAAGCATTGTCTCAGGCAGATAACAGAGCTGCTAAGTGGAGCTGCTAATGACACGGGAGAGGTGGGGATCCCTGTCTTCATGGAGCATATGCAAAATAAAATAAAAGCATAGTGTGTTGGTGAGGAAGAGGTCTAGAGAACGCTGTTGTTAACAGGAAATGTGATGGTAAAATATTAAAGGTCCCATATTATTATCATTTTCAGGTTCACGCTTTTATTTTGTGTTTCTACTAGAGCATGTTTACATAGTGTAATGTTCAAAAATACGTTTATTTTCCTCATACCGTCTGCCTGAACATGCCTGTCTTCACCCTCTGTCTGAAACGCTCCATTTTCGTGTATTTTAACTGGACTGCAACGGAATTGTGTTGCTAGGCAACGGCTTTGGTTCATGACTACTTCCTGTCAGCTGATGTCATTTTTGGTGCCTTCAAATGAAACTCGTGAGCTTGTGTTTACAACATGGGAAATCTTGTTCACAATATGCTTGGCGTTCAAGTGGTTGAGTTGTGAGAACGTTAAGGTTAACGTTAACTTTACTGCCTGGTCTAGAAGGCACAGAGGCTAACAATTTAGCAAGCTAGCAAGCGGGTAATATAATGCAGTAAATGCAAAGGCATAATGACAGAGGAAAAAGAAGAGGCCGTTGGGAATATCAACATTCTCCTCAGACATATTATAAAATTACGAAGACACAATATATTCACTTTTTATACACCAAAAAATTAACTTCCATGGCCTCCGCCATTTCTGACAATGTCAACAAACACGCCAGAAGTCGTGATCTCGGAGCTTTCAGGAACTATCCACTTCCAATGTCGTGAATACCACAAGAGCGGGGTGTCATATGGGCTCAACTCGTGAACACGGTAAACACGACCCCATTTGAAGGCACCAATGCAATGCAACCGGAAATAAACCGGGACACATTTAAAATGTTTATGTTTATATACTGTATGTATATAGTATATTTGTGACATCACAAATGTACAGAAATTCTGACGCGTGTTACAAAGGCACAGTTTAAGGTACAATAAGTGTATTCTCACGGCCATCTATAAAACCATAACTTTATATATTATCTCTTAAAAAAAACAGTGAGGGCCTAGTTTTTCTTAATAATACTACAATTCCCTGTTTTTGCCAAAAAACAACAAAATTGCCACCACACCTATCTGGTATACTGGTTTCAGCTCACTTTTTTTGCAAATAAAATTAGGTTAAACATACTTAAAGTCAGGGTTGTGTTTGTTTCAGATACGAGTGGTCTTCATGCTATATTGTTTTAGTTAAAATTAAATTTCAGGGCGTTGACGTGTTAAGTCTACTATATTTGTACATATGATGTCAAAAAAGTGGGGATTTATTAGGACAGGACGATATGGAGAAAATCAGATATCACAATATTTTTGACCTTTTTTTATAAATAATCATCAGTAATATGAATATAATGACTGTGAAGTAGGTAAAGGGAAATAATAGGACAGCTAGAACAGTCTGGTAAATTCAGAAAATGTTATGACTTTAAAACCAGGAAAAGACAACACTTATGACATATTAAGATATCCAAAAGCTAAGACGATATCTAGCCTCATATCACGATATTGATATAATATCGATATATTACCCAGCCCGAGGGTTATTTTTATTTATTTAGTATGAAATTCCCATGAGATCAGGTCTGCAGCATAAACATTTTACTTTGTAGGTTTAAGCTTTTAAACTTTACACTGAAGCTGAAACTCCTACAGCTTATACACAAAAGAGGCTGTGAAGAAAGCTGTAATAATGAAAGCATACTGTTGTGTAATCTTGCATTTTGCAAGGTAAACACATTGCATCTGCATTTCAATTTAGATTCAAATTCAGAAAACACTACTTCAAATGTGACACACTGGGTTCACATAGACACATGCAGGCGACCTGCATCAGTATGCAAATGATGCACTGCAGAGAAAACAGAAGTTTATCTACAGTGTCCACACGCGCACATACACCTCATCCAGAACATAACACTAACTACTCAGACAAACGCAGCTACTAAGTTGCTAATTCAACAGGCTTCGTGGGGCTTAAGGGACCATTGTCATGCGGATCACAACATAATGGTCTTTAGATGCATCAACAAGATTAGCTGCAACATTTCCACACCGTCCTGCTGGTACGGAGCAGGCAGGCAGCAACGAGGCCACTGCTGGATAATATCCTAACCTTTAGACACCTCCGACAACAGAGATAGAATAGCTTTAGAGCCCAATATGTTTGTGATATTTTCAAGACTTGTTAAACTGTCAATTAACAGGGGAGTCCTTTGTGAAGGTTTTAATAACTGTGCAGCTCCATGAATACAGTAAACACCCATACAAGAACTGTACAGTATATGCACTTATTATCCTGTTTCCTGCAGAAAACAAATCAATAAGTGGATTTTAAAGTGTGCCTTTTTCCAAATTCTCTGTCCACATAGGCCGGCTGAGTGAAAGAAAAGGGATTCCTACACTAATACACTAAACTTGAGGAAACAAATTGTGTCAAGCACACATAACTCCACGTCTCCCCGCTGCGATGCATCAGCTGCAAAACAAAGACGCAAATCAGTCAGAACTCATCTGCAGCTGTTGATGGAACTGATTGATGTGATATTATTACCAATATATTATTATTATTATTATTATTATTATTACTATTACAGGTATTTAGGCTTCTGGACTACAGTGAGTGTCTCATTCATTGCGCATGACTCGGTGTGTTTAGTTTAACTTTCTACGTACAGAAAGACGCTCTGAAAAACACTACGCTTGTGTGGATTTCAAGCCACAAAGACAAATTACAGTAAATATGGTGACCAAAAAAATACATTTTCAAAGTGATATCTGAACTATGTCTTCCACAATATAAAATAATGATCAATCATATAATTGCAATTAATCACAAACGTATAAATATAAAACATGCAAAATATAACATTTTCTATTCTGCTCTACGGCTGGGCAATAAGATGATATATATCGTCCAAATGATATAAAAATGTCTGTCATATATGTTTTTCTATATCGTTTCTATCATGATATAGGATAGGCCTGTATTTATTTCTTTTATCGCTCTATAATTTCACATAAAACTGTTATTTTCAGTTCTTAAAGTGAGAAAATACTCTGTACTTTTCATTTGTCAAGTATTTAATTTACACAGGAGTATTCAGAAAATAGGTTTTACCATGTGGTTATTTCATATAGACTATTTATTTATTGAATTACCTGAAAACATGCAACAATATCACGATATTCTGCTCTATTCGTGTCTATTCTGTTGTATTTTTGCTTTATGCATTTCATGCTCAGCCTCCATTTCTGAACCAAGCCATGGGAAATAATATGTATGTACTTCTTATTTGTAGAGATGTCGTTTCCGTAATGCTTTAATAAGTAGCTTAAAGCTGTTAGTGATTTGTTGTTAAATTGGAGGTTTATATGCGCCTCTATTGTTTGAGTAAACGCCGTCACTCTTGGCTAAATATTCAAACCAAACCAACCAAAAGCCGAATGCATAATGTTCAAGCCTAAAACAAAGATTTACTTTAAAGTGAGAGCTTGGATATTTGACATTTCCGCCCGACAGCAACAATAACCACCTAAACTCGTCTGATGGCACTTAGAGATTTAGATTCCTGATTTCAGTCCATTGTTGTTAATTGTTTTAGATTGTTGTGTCCTTCCTGGTTCAGCCTCAGGAGGTTAAATCCTGTAGCCTGAGTGGCTCTGTGCTCTGCATGTGTGTCGATCTACTTTGTCTTTCTTTATGTGTCAGGAATCGGAGAGAACACCCCGTGTTTAAGTCTTAATATTTCAGTCAAAAAGTCCAACTTGCAGAGAGAAAACAGGGAAAAAAGCATGTGGAATCTCCCTTTAAACATGTAACACAAGCTCAGCAATCATCCCTCGAAGTGCTTCCAGGCACAGCACTGTACAATCAACTGAAATTTGCAGGAACGGAAAGCCCTGGCAGGGCCCGGGCTCCTGAGATCATGTCTGTTTTATTGGGGGATAAATGTTGCCATTGACATTGCGGAGGGGGGAAAACGGAGCGTGGCCGGCCCAGCTCTAATTGGCTGCATTAGCATCATCATCGCTGTATACGCACGCCCCTCCCAACCTGGCTCCGTCTCCTGCCATACGATTGGCTGCGTCGGCATTCCAGCACAATTTACAAGCTACCTCGGGGATGTTTTTTTCTTCCTTTCCTCCCTTTGCTACCTCAGTTTTTTTCTTTCTTTTTTCTGCCAGTGCCTAACAAGCGTCAATGTGTGTTTCATGTCTTGAGTCTGCTCCAACAGAGTGCCAATACAAAGAGGCTGAGAGCAGGGGAAGAGTTGATTGAAACCAAGAGAGAGAGGAGATGTATTTATATAACATTTGAAGGGGAGAGAAAAGCCTTCAGTTCCATATCTAAAAACAGGACTGTGATCAGATTCACCTGAATAAATATACATTGTTGTTACATTTTCTACACGAATCAAGATCAGAATAAAAGCGCACACACACTGTCAGTAAAGATTTTTATGAAACAAGGGTGAGACAAGAGGAAGTGACTCATTTTAAAGTCAGATTTTTTGAGCAACTTTTGGACGCTTTATAAGCTACGTTTTAACTATGTTTGTAAAGATATAACAAATTGGTCTGGTGTTGAAATCATGGATGTATTAAGAGAACTGGATACAGCGTTGTAGGTGAGCGCCAGTTCACTCCTATGAGAGCTGCTCAGTGGCACGTGAAGCCAAAATGGCTCGACTGCCGAGTGATACAGTTCCCGGATTATCTGGCGATCTTCCGCATCCTTTGGGACCACAGAGCAGGCGCAGTAGCGTTTCCTTTAACTCCGCCTCCCAGCCCGCGGTCCAGCCGCGTTCTGGGTCTCATCCACATGAACGAAGGAAGGGAAATAACTCTGGATTCAGCTATTAGTGCATTTTACAACAGAAAGTTTGCTGATCTCGTGGAGAGTCGGGGGAGTCCATGTTGTATTTAATCCAATAAACAAACTATAAAATGCACATGGACCATCGGGGTATTATTGACAAGCCCTCGGGTCAGCTTGACTGAGGGCAGACTGGCGCTCCAGTGACTCACTATCGCCTCTTGAGGAACAAGTGGTATTACAAGAAAGTACAGGCCAGACCATGCTGGTTAGATATCAGTGCAGCACAATACATTAACATATTTGGCATAACGTCAAAACTAAAATTTTGGCCAGATCTTAAATGTTGCACCTTTAAGTAAAAGATTTTTTTCAGACCTAACAAGCGCTTTAGCATTTTATATTCTAACCACACAGTTGGACCACTCTATTTTTCATCTTCCCTCCTTTCACAGCACCTGTAATCATTTTGTGGCTGTTAGACGCTGCGATGCTAAAGAGCCTTACAGGGCGGCTGAGCCCTTTAAAGTCCCGACCCCGGAGGTGTCAGTGTCATCCTCCGCCTACGGAGCTGTGTAGGAATAAATGGTGGGAGATGGAAGCTACTAAATCCTGGATGTGTGATGAGGGCAGCTCTATGAATGGACTGACTGTTTTACAGTGAAATGTGTCCAAACATCGGCATCACTCAGGCCATTTTAGAAACACACTGTGTGTACGCTGCGCTGTGGTACAAGACAGGAAGGACAAATTACTTCAGTGCAGCGGGCTGCCGTTTTAGTGCCTCCAACCCATTGTGCACTAATACCTCCTTCTGGCAGTAACATGCGCACCCGCACCTCAGCAGGTAAGCAGACAGGAAGGGAAGTTTTTAAAGCAGTACGTCAGCAGATATGCACACCTACAGTACCTCCTCCATTACCCCTACACCTAGTCTCTCACACAAGAACAGAAAAGGACAAGAAGCTTTGTGAATCATCTTTAATCCCTGCACAGGGATTTAGGCAGTGAGGGGGTGAGGAGGGAGGAGGGAGGAGAGAGGAGGGAGGGTGTCTCCAGGGCGAGGGCCTCCCTGTGGCACTCTCACCCCAGGAGCAGGGGCCTAATTGGGGCTGCATAGGAGGTCTGCAACAACATCAGCAGACAGTCCTAAAGGATGGACTGCTCTTTTCACTTCTATTCTAACTTATTAGGTTTTGTTAGGATCTATTTCCTAGTCTCGCATAGCCAGACCGCAGTCTGTTCTCTTGCAGGGAATCAAATATCGACGCTTTGTCACGGCCGTCAGCGTTCGATACCACCGCACAAGGCACCCATTTTCAAAGGGGTCCCTTGACCTTTGACCTCTAGATATGTGAATGAAAATGGGTTCTATGGGTACCAACAAGTCTCCCCTTTACAGACATGCCCACTTTATGATAATCACATGCAGTTTGGGGCAAGTCATAGTCAAGTCAGCACACTGACACACTGACAGCTATTTCGCCATGTTATGATTTAAGCATATATTTTATGCTAAATGCAGTACCTGTGAGCGTTGATAGAAAAAATTTGTCATTGTTTTGTGTTGTTAATCCATTTCCAATAATAAATATATACATACATTTGCATAAAGCAAACATATTTGCCCATTACCATGTTGACAAGAGTATTAAATACTTGACAAATCTCCATTGAATTAGAATCAAATCATTAACATGCATTATGATCACTGCAGGTTTTAACACCAACGATCACTGTAATGTTCCAACGGGACCAGATCTTTGTAATGCCTTTAAGATGGTATTTGTCGTTCATCAGTTCCTGGCAGAAAGGCTGTGATTTGCCACAATAAAACCCCGAGTGTGACCACTGGCGACGGGTCTGAGGGGATGTTGGTTCTCGCTGCATAAAGTGAAAGCTTATTGTGTTTGGAGTCTGTGTCTTACTTTTGGCTGCACTTCACGGGGACTTGCAGAATAAAGAGGTTTGTTTTTTAAGTGTCTAAACGGTGCAAAAGCAAACACAGTTGGGCGAAACACATTAATGCATGACCCCAGAACCAAAATGTGTGGGTTTGGCATTGT
>CAKAOI010048115.1:45514-116826 GCA_916701655.1 Sebastiscus albofasciatus
AGTCTCCCCTTTACAGACATGCCCACTTTATGATAATCACATGCAGTTTGGGGCAAGTCATAGTCAAGTCAGCACACTGACACACTGACAGCTGTTTCGCCATGTTATGATTTAAGCATATATTTTATGCTAAATGCAGTACCTGTGAGCGTTGATAGAAAATATTTGTCATTGTCTTGTGTTGTTAATCCATTTCCAATAATAAATATATACATACATTTGCATAAAGCAAACATATTTGCCCATTACCATGTTGACAAGAGTATTAAATACTTGACAAATCTCCATGTAAGGTACATTTTGAACAGATAAAAAATGAATCGTGATTAAATATTTTCAACGATTGACAGCCCATATTAAAATCAATTCATGCTTAATTCAACCTGAATTCTGCTAAAGCAATCTTGATTAAGGTGCATGACAGTTGCAATAACTGCAGTATTGCTTTAATTGAATTAGAATCAAATCATTAACATGCATTATGATCACTGCAGGTTTTAACACCAACGATCACTGTAATGTTCCAACGGGACCAGATCTGTGCAAGGCCTTTAAGATGTTATTTGTCGTTCATCAGTTCCTGGCAGAAACGCTGTGATTTGCCACAATAAAACCCCGAGTGTGACCACTGGCGACGGGTCTGAGGGGATGTTGGTTCTCGCTGCATAAAGTGAAAGCTTATTGTGTTTGGAGTCTGTGTCTTACTTTTGGCTGCACTTCACGGGGACTTGCAGAATAAAGAGGTTTGTTTTTTAAGTGTCTAAACGGTGCAAAAGCAAACACAGTTGGGCGAAACACATTAATGCATGACCCCAGAACCAAAATGTGTGGGTTTGGCATTGTAGCTGGATATAATGACATAAGAAATGACATCCACATGAGGGACGAAGAACAGACAGCAATTAAAAATGGAAAGTTGCTTTCAGATTTAACTGAAAAACACGTATAAACTGTAGGATTTAGTAGATTAACCACATGAGGAAATATGATACTGTTGAAGTCCGTTGTTACTAAATTTATGAGAAAATACATAAACAACTCACTAACTTTTCATTCGTGTGTCTCAGACCTGATTTCACAACCTACTGTGCGTGCATGTGTGCGTGCATGTGTGCGTGCTTGTGTGCGTGCATGCGAGACAGATGGTCCTCAGTGTGACGAGCGTCAGCGTCCACCCATTAAAGGATTAGATATTACTCTGCTGCTCCACAGATCAAAGCTTCACCAACTATCTTGTCTGCTCCAGGACGTCGCCTCTGCTGCCTCTCATTGTTTTATGATGCAACTGAAATGAAGTCAGTCCAAGATGATAACCGCTGAACAAGAAGAACATTTGTTAACCAGCTTACTGTACAAAAACATTATGCCATCAATGACACTTAAAGATTAACTCTCCTATAATCTACATGTCTGTACTACTAATTTGTTCCAATAAATACAGGGAACGACGCTTGAATTTGTTTTTTTAGCAAAATAATGTCATGTTGCAATATGTTCATACAGGACGTACTGTATTCTTCAACCTGGACCCTATTTCCCCATGTTTTTAAACATGCAGTATCTACCTTTAAACATGCACTGTCTCCCTTTAAACATGCACTGTCTCCCTTTAAACATGCACTGTCTCCCTTTAAACATGCACTGTCTCCCTTTAAACATGCACTGTCTCCCTTTAAACATGCACTATCTACCTTTAAACATGCACTGTCTCCCTTTAAACATGTACTGTCTCCCTTTAAACATGCACTATCTACCTTTTAACATGCAGTATCTACCTTTTAACATGCACTATCTCCCTTTAAACATGCACTATCTACCTTCAAACATGCACTGTCTCCCTTTTAACATGCACTATCTACCTTTAAACATGCACTGTCTCCCTTTAAACATGCACTGTCTCCCTTTAAACATGCACTGTCTCCCTTTAAACATGCACTATCTACCTTTTAACATGCACTATCTGCAACCATCTTGGACTCTGGCGCACTTTACACTTACTTTACACTATACGTCCTATATACCACTTTATAGACTGCACATATTACATTTGCTGCTTTGACACCTGAATTTCCCTCCAGGGATTAATAAAGGTTCATCTTCTCTTATCTTATTGAGGGACAACGCTGCAGTCGGAGCTGCTAAATGAGCTGTAACATAATCATTTCGGGCAATTGCGCACCGTCAGTGAACGTCCACTTGTTTTTGGAATACTGGGAGAAGAAGAAAGGGGAGAGGAGGACATAGTGGTTGGGATGAGAATCAGGTAGAGAGGAGGGAAGGGAGGGTGAGTCAGTGAGATTATACGGGGGAGGAAGGATGGGAGATGGAAGGCTGTAATTGGTTGCCTGGTGAGGATTAACCTGTCTGCCTCCAGCCTCTCCCTTCTACCTTAAACAATATACTGTATACCTGCGTTACCGTGGCAACTACCCTCTCTCCCTTGAGCCCCCTATCCTCCCCGCGGCCCCATCACACTAAAAAAAAGTCACCAGCGTTTCGTTGCTTCTCTCTCTCTGTCTCTTAATCTTGGCTCTCCCCAGTCTCACTCACACTGTCCCTGTAATATAAATGATTAATTAAGCACTCAGTTCCCACGAGGGACCTGTATTGTCTGCCTGACCAAATAAGCGGAACAGCGGCTACTGTACGCTACATTAGCATCAGAGTTTCCTGACTCTTTCACCACAAACGGTATAATTAAAAGACAGGGAAGGGCATCCCCTTCTTTTCATCTCTGGATATAAATTTGATTGACGCTTTGAGACTTCATACCACACACATACACGTGTACAGATTTTACACACACCCACACTCCTAACCTCAGATGTAGCCGCAAGGCAAGCAGGAACTAGTTTGTGTGCGAAACCACAGCGAGCCAGACACACAGAAACACAGACAAACACTCCTGTGAAAAGACGAGCGAGCGTTTGCGACGGTTCCCACCATTTCGCTGTATGACAGCACACAATAGGACAGGAAATAACACCCAGACGACACACACCTTCATCCTGTATTCTGTCTGAACAAACATTTGATTGAGAAGAGTAAGATTAATGGATGAATGGTTTGCTAAATAGCAACAATGAAATGTTTGACAATAGCGTTGCCAGGTTTGAGAACACCGGCTCATTAAACACCAAATACACAAATAGTGTAATTATATAGTTCAGATTTTTAGGGATTGCAGACCTTTGCTTCCTATTGTCATTATTAAATATTGTATATGCAGATATACTGTGGGAAAAAATATTTTGAGAGTTGTACGTGTGATCGGATAGTAATTTTAATGTATGATCTTTACTTGGGGGGATTCTTACTCTGCATCAATTCAAATACGTATGTGTAAGTTGCACATTTTCCCCTAAATATTCATACTGCATAATCTTTACTAAAATAATAATTGCATAGCACTCTTTTATGACGATGAATTATTAAGATAAGATAAGAACTTGGTTAATCCCAAAGGAAATTATTTTGCCAGAGATTGCTCAAAATTACAATGTAATAAAAAACAGAGTAATACATATAAAGTAGTAAATATAAGTATTAGAAGTAATATTATATATATATATATAAATTTAGTAAAATAAGTCAACTAAATTAGAATAGTAAATTACATCTACATAATAATAGAAACAAGAGTAAAAAATAGATAGTGCATAAACAGTAACACCAGTGCCTAATAGAAAAGCAATAAAAGTAAAATAGATTCAGTAAAGTAAGTAAACTAAAATAGAAAAAGTAAATTACAACATCATAAGAATAAAAAAAACAAGAGTAAAAATATAAAGTGTATAAGAAGTAATATTAAATATATATAAATGTATTAAAATAAGTCAACTAAATTAGAAGTAAAATGCAATAACATAAGAATAGAAACAAGAATAAAAAGTGTATAAAAAGTAATACTAACATCAAAGTACAGCCAAATAGAATAACAATAAATATAAGATAAATGTAGTAAAATCAGTAAACTAACATTTAAAAAAAATAGTAATATTGCACATAATATTGAATATTTTTCTGATAAGAAGTAATTGTTTGACAGCATCATTTGATAATATAAAATATAGAATATATAATAAACAATGTTAAGATGGTCTGAAAGTTGATGGATGATGTATTATCTCATTTATACAGTTGTTCTCATCTTTGCATACTATTCTAAGATAATTGGGAGCAGTATTAGTTTTACACATTGAATTTGAGAACTGAGCCAAAGTAATCATAAAATACTGTTGGCATAATAAACATTTTTTGACTTGAAATGATATTCAAAGGCTATCTGAAATATTTCAGTACAACAACTGAAGCCTTTTGTGTTTAACCCAGTTACTTTTTTTTTTTCCATACTGTGACTCCTACTTCATGTCATATCAACCTTTACTTGAGTGCGGTAGAGGCGTTAGCTTTACTGTTGTGCTAATGGGAGCAGCTAAAGCTCCACAGTGGCGATTGACAGCAACCCACCCATGAACTTCATGACTGATGTCGGATCAACTAAAGAGGCTGCTGATGATCCATGAAAGTCGGGCTTACCGGGATGAGTCTCAGTCATAACTGATAGAGAGTCTCTTCTCTGTTTTGCTGAGTAACATGTTTCACTCACCTGTGCTATGGAGAAGAGCTGAAACTCTTTCAATTAGGAATCAATTGACTAAAAAATGAAAACAAACATGTAGGCATGAACAGGACAGGGTTCTCTTTTTGCTGATTCACATATCTTGAGGTCAGAGGTCAAGGGAGCTTTTATTCTACGTCACTACCTCGTAAAGTAGCATATTCACACGGGTGCATTTACATCGCAGTCAGTACAGACTACATGGCGTGAAATGACATGCCAGCATTGTGATAGCATGCGAAAAGACTTAAGAAATTGGTGCGTCATTCATACGCCATTTGGTGAGATTAGGCTGGTGGGGGAACACACAAAGGCATTTCATATTTCTCAATATTCTTTGCAGTAGATACTCGATGTTGTTTGTGTTACTGAGAGTGAGTTTTTTGCACTTTTGTTGCTTGTTGCTGCAGAAATAAAAGAGAAATTTACACTACAGGTCACGTTATGAAAAATAAATGTACCATATCTTATATCTTAAAGTTGCATTAAAAATGAAGAAGGCGAGATTGGAGCAAATATGATTAAAAAAAGTTGTTTTTATAAAACGGTCGCTATATTGTGACAGCAGTAAATGAAACAGGTAACATGCCTCTGTGCTTCGGTGCTCCTAACGGCATCTGCAAGATTTCAAATACTGGAGGAAAACAAGCAGTAAGAGCTGATCTGAGGTCCGCTGTCCAGCTGCCGTCTATGAGAGCCGGCTGTCAATCACTCGCGAACTCCGACCAAACGGTCAAACTAGGCAGCGCTGATCAAATATGAATCGATATTATGTTACGTTAATGCCTATTTCTCTCCTCAAATGTTTTCAGGATCATCTTGTAGTGCACGGTTTAGCTGTAAAATGAGAACGTTTGTGACGCCGCCGCCATGGTGAAATCTGATGAAGGAAGCCAAGTTCTGGTCACATGACCGGAGCACAGCCAATAGGAACGCTCTCTCAATGAAATGACCTGTGATTGGTCAAAGTCTCCCGTCAAGGGCTAGATTTTCTAAAGCCTGAAAACAGAGCCATGAGGAGGAGCAGAAGTCTAGTTATCTCTCAGAACACTTGAATTACAGCATGCTGAAAGGTTATTATGGATTTTTTGCCCAATGATTCCAAAAATATATACTGCCTACTGAAGCTTTAATAAGTGTAAAGAAACTAATGACTTTCTCTCACACACATACACACGGATCAAAGATGCAGACAAGAATTACAAAAAAATAATCCTCTAGATGTTTCTAGTTTCTTGCTTTCTTTCTTTCTGTCTTATTCATTCAATGTTATTTCACTAGCAGGAATGCTACACAAACAAACATGTAAATAAAGTTCTACAACAAAGAATAAAACCATATAAAAAGATGTCTGCGGCAGAGCCTCAATGAAGCTGCCATACATTATTACAGCCCGAGCTGAGACACACAGCAGAGCCACATACCCCATCACAGAGCCGAGGATTATGCTTTTTAAACAACATCTGTCTTTCCTTCTCTCTCTCTCTCCGTCTTCAGGAGGACGGGATAAACAAGCCAATACGCGTCCAGATCATAAAACATTATCTTGATCCTTTGACTGTCTCCTGTGTATGTCGACAGAGATTACAAATTACCAAGTTTGTGTTTTATTTTGCTTGGCTGCTTATGGTTTGGTTTTCCTGTGTATAACCAGATGTGGTTCACATCACCAGGGCTAACTCTAGCTTGTGTTTTAAAGTTCTCATGCAGGAGCGGTTGCCTGGAGGGGAGTTGTGTTGTTGTCTGTGGTGACGCCGTCATTCAACTAACCAAAGAGCCAAAACACCAACCAACTAGCCAGTCAATCCCTCTGCCAAATAGTGAACCAGACAACGAGCACAATGACCAACAGGTCAGCAGAACAGATATAAACATGGTTGAAGTTGACGCTTGGAGTTTGGAGTTTTGCTCATGGTCATCGTTGAGCCAGAAAACCCTCATTTGGGGCAACAGATTAAACAACTTAACTGCTTAACAAACAGCGTCTTCTCGGCGGGTCAGTCAGTACAAACTCTTGTTGTGCAGCCAAAAATTGTTTAAACACACAGAACCTCATTTCAAATTTCTAGTGGAAAACCCAACGGTCCCAAAGATACAAAACACGGCGGGCTGAATTTTGGGTGAAAAAAATTGAAAAATGATGCACAAGACATTCAAGGAACAAGCTGATCCAGACACTGAGGAATAAGACTACCTTTTCCTTTGAAAGGGAAATTTAAGAGGGAATACTAAACTTTATATCCTTAATTATTTTCAAAATCACCACCAGCCTCCCCTGGACAAGAGGCTGGGGGGGTCAACTTCCAAGCTTCTCGGGCTTATAAAACTGACAGAAATTGAATCTTAAGGCAATTCCCGGCAGTTCCCGGGAGTTTTAATGTGCTGCCTGCAAATTCTTGTGAAGAGTAATTAACCTGAACTTCCACGGCAATTTACAGTGCCGCTTACCGACGAAAATCTCACTTTTCATGCCGCGATAGGAAGCCAAAATAGCTTTAAAGATTCGGTACTGTGTATTTGTAAAGAGAACATTCAGTCCAGTTCTAGCTTGAATCGTGCAGCCACCACAAGAAAAGCATCATTAAGTATTAAAGGTCTTGAATATTGATGACTATTTTCACAAAACTAATACATCTTTAGAAAAGTGCCGAATAAAAGAATGGCTTTTCCTGAAAAAAAAAAATGATTATGATTGTGAATTAATCATTGAGGAAATTTTGGCGGGTCCAAAATGAATGTTTTATTTATCTCTGTGGAAGAATTAGGACGTTTGGTTTCCACTTCTAACAAAGCTTGTGAGCCAATAGTAAAACGACGTTGGTATCTCTGGGTCATCAGTTAGTGTGGAAACAACGGATAGATGGCTGAGATTGACGGTAAGTGCCTGGCAACAACTTGTTGTGAAGTAAATGCAATGAAACGGGGGAGGAAGAATGCGACACCTAGTGGCTGAATATTATAAATGTTATCAATAACACCTTTCTGTATTTTTTTTTTTTCTTTTTACAATCGCTGTCTTATTTTTGTAGTTTGTCCGTTATCATTATTGGTTGTGGTAACTCACCAAGTTAACTGCTGAGGTATGTGGACATGGTAACATCACTGTTCAACAGGACAGGAAATAAAGGCAATCAGATAAGCAACCAGGAAACAAATATACAAAATAAACAAAATATACCACAACTTCCGCCAACATGCCAACCCAAACAAGGAAACTGACAACCAAACTGTTATCACACCAAACAGTCATCTGAAGCAGAGAGAAACACAGCAGGCATCCGACAAACAGATATCAAACCAAACCGGCAATCAGGCCACCAAATGGCCACCAAAACACCAACCAACCAAACAGCCGTCTGGAGCGGAGGCGACCACACCCACACACTTGTGGTTAGACAGAAACCACCACGCCATGCCATGTTTGGTTTCACAGTTCCACCGTGTACAATCAAATGACAAAGATTAACAAAAAGAGATTACATGTTTGTTTGTATGAATACAATAAAAAAAATTTAAAAAATGTTTTGCCCATCCCTGTTTGCAACCAGGTTTGTCTTGGATGTGAAAACAGTCTCAACGGTTGCTTCATATTGTTGTGTTTGCCGCTCTTTATACTTCCTGGTTCACAATTACTTGAATTAGATGCAAACTGATTTCGTTGGATACACAAATTATAATGAATTACTTTAAGTAGGTATAGCTACGAATGTTGTTGGAAATCAGACCTCCAAGCCCGTGCCCGTCACTGATTAGATCTACCAGTCTGAGTTTAAAGTAGAGGATTACCTGCACTGCCACACCTGCATTAAACAAACTAAAATACAGTTTAATTTGCCAAAAGCGGTACAATGAAAGCACAGACTATCACATCAGAAACCTGCAGCATATCCCTTTAGATGATGACTCACTTGTCTTTTCTGCCCTGTCAGATCATAATCGATTTATCACAGCTCTCTAATGAGAGCGCGTTCTGCTGAAGGAGTTTCAGTAAAAGCCAGGCGTGACTGCCAGGCTCAGACGGAGAAAATAAACACCTCCTGTGTGATCTCTCATGCCTGGTTAACATCACTGACAACACGCCATATTTCACACAATCACCAAGTAGTTTTGTCTCGCATGCAGCAGATGTGGAAGCCAGTGAAGCATGAGATACCGACTTTAGATTAAAGTGCTGATGATGCGTCGCTCTCCTGCTCTGTCAGCGGGTCAGGTGAGGTTTTGTGAGCTCGGTTGCTGTTTTGATTAACGGTTCATTGCGTCCCGTGTCTCTTTGGTTATGTTTGGTGTCATGTTTTAGGGGGAGCAGAGAGCTGTGTGAGGTCTGATCTTGAAAAAGGGAGAATAAATAAGTGTTTCTGCACATCAAATCACTGGGAAGCTTTGTGACTCCACATCTAATGTAAAGCCCAAACACTAACATACCTCCATCACCACGGCAATGCCTGTAGCTTACAGAAATGGATGCATCATATATAAGACTATATAGTACAATATGTTCAAACAGTTTCAAACTGCAAGTGAAATACACTATATATTAGTTATTGTGGTGTATTATAAATATTTAATTTTCAACTCTTTTGGGGTAATGTACCTTTTTCAGTCTTGTTTTGAACTGAACGTGTTATAAATGATTTGCTTTTGTTTTATATATTTATTTGTAAAGGTGCTAAATGTGGGATTGGGAGCATTTCCATTGCTTTCGCACGGCTCTCAACATGGTGATGGCTGAACCAGCGGCTAGCAGGAACGGTGCTAACAGCGCTAATAGTGAAAACAACAGCAACAGTGCTGACAGAGCTAACAGTGTTTACCTTGGAGGAACAGGAGGGTGGGCGCTACACTTCCGCAACACCGGACGACGTTATCAGCTGTAACCGCCATAGCCAGTGGGGCATGCTCACATGCACCGTGGTCTAATTTGTGTCAGTTCAAGGGGTCCTTCACGTGAAAAAGTTTGGTAACCACTGTACTAATGGACACCCAGAAGACTAGCAACCACATCACCGCAGGCTTCCAACAATAACAACACTACATGAGAGCTGAAACACAGAAAGTCCATCCCACGATAAAAATGCTTCCCACCACAAAAACAAACTCTACTTCTTCTTTTGTATGTACTTTAAAAACATCCAGTCATGTACTCTGGAACTGCAAATAAGAAAAAAATAAATAAAAAACTTTATGATTCATAATTAAAATGCTATTTAAATATAGAACTTCACTAATAAATGTGCAAATTAAGAACCAAGGAAATCACTGGCTGCCCTGCTATCCTGCAAAATTTGCGCATGGCATGGGAAAGATCATTGTTATAGTTCAGAAAACATCAAAAGTTAAATTCAAGTCTGTGACGGGACGCAAACTTTTGTCTCCTGCAGAAAAGTCTAATGGCACCACATGCCCTGCACCATCCTGACCTCCACATCCTTACATCCTACCTTGCTACATAGAAATGACACACCACTTCCTGAATATGGGCATCGAATGTTTGCATTGGACATAAATTGTGAGATGCAGAATATGGATATAAATCCTCAGGATGCTTGGCTACACCCAGTCTTGTATCAGTGGAGAGTAAAACTACCGCTACCACAAATAATGATAATTCAACTTCCACCACTACAGCATTATCAGTATTATTACTGCAGGTTTTATGGGACACAAAACTGAAAACAGCATGAAAATGAACTAAATCACAATTGCAAGTATTACTATAGAGTTGCATCGGTCTGTCGTATCCATGTTAGATAGTTTTAACCTTTGACCTTTGTTCTCCTTGATGTGATCATTTATTCAGCCGTTTTTTGACGAGTGCACCAGTTTGGCCGCAGATGTTGCTTTAAAACAAAGCACATATCAAAATGCTTTTTGGCTGTTTTACAGCTGCTAAGTAAGTAATTTAGAGATAAAATCCTTTGTGTTTGTGTTATGTTGTTATTACTAGTACTAATAGAATAAATGCTGTATAAATTAGCCCTGTATGCCTCATTGAGTAATACACGGTTGGGAAAATAGAAATGCCATGTTGAGAGAGTCATTGTGGGTACAAGTGCTAATCAAATGTTAATTCTAACATTATTAAACACAACATCCGTAAGACTCTCCCCTGGTTCCTCCTGGAGGCCCTGCCCTGTTTGATGTTCTGGATGAGAGCTAGTGTTTGTTAATGCTGCCACCGCAGGCAGAGACCCACCAAGTCAGCGCCGCTGCCGCAGGTTGGGTCATGACTGCCTGACGGTGGGTGGGAAGCATCACTGAGGATATAGAGAGAAGAACAACGGGAGAGGACAGACAGTAGACTCTCTGTTTAGTATTCTCTTTTCCTGTTTTCTAAATTTGTGTTTATGCAACCTGATCTCATGGAAAGGCTTATAAACAGCACAACATTACAAGGCCATTACGTGTGTCATGAGGATGCATTTTAGGCTTTTCGTGTGTCATTTTTACGCCACGCAACAAATTTACGGTAACGTCCACAGTTAGATTTAAGTAACAAAACCACTTAGTTATGTTTAGGAAAAACATCATGGTTGGGCTAAAAATTAGTATGTAAACTAAGTAAAATACGTACAAAACAGGGTAACATCACGTATCAAATGTCACGTAAAAACACATCACTAAGGGAACTTTAAAATAACTTTTGTTTGAAACGGACAGTTGCCTATCCAGGTCGTCTGACGCTATGGCCTCAGGTCTCACACACCTAAGCCACACCCGTAGCTGCAGTAGCTCCTCACAGGATGCTGACTGGTCCAAATGCATTACTTGAAGCCTGACAAGATAGATTTTCGTGTGTCATTTGATACCGCGATTCTCACGTGATCACGATAATCCAGCGGCTGTGCAAGGTTATCTCCCCTCTCGCCCTTAAAACTACGTCACCACAGCACTTTCCCTGTGCGCTCCCTGGCTGCTCATACTGATGCTAAAGGGTGCCTTGTGTGGCAGTATCGAACGCAGACGGCCGTGACAAAGTGTCGGTATTTGATGTCCTGGGAATAAGAACAGACTGGTTCAGAAGGAAGAAATAGTTTGACTAATGGGAAAGGAAATATACTGCAAATATTATACTAAATTGTCATACATTTTTGACCATTCATTTTTTGTCATAATTACTGATACTATTTCTACATGGTGTGCTCAGTGCAGTTTGTAGAAACTTACAAACACACACACTTAAAGCATGACAAATAACTTCACCTGCCATGGCCTTATTTGCCCCCTTGCCCTTTACAACGCAGCTAATCCGCAGATACACCAGAGATCCCTCTATGCATTCTCCATGAGTGGAGGTCCGCGGTTTTGAGCGCAGGCAGCCTAACTGCCCCCTCTGAGACCGGCCTAAACAAGGGAGCCCGAGCCTGTCAATTACCCCCAGGAGTCGTTACACCAAAGCATATCGGATGCTGCTGACATACACACGCATGTTGTCAGAGGAGCAGTGGCATCATGGATATGTATGACACATGCGTACACACAATCACACACCCAGACAGCTGTGATTTCCCTAGGTAGCTGCTCTAAGCCTGCAGAGGGAGGATTTGTCGGAGACCTTGTTTAACACAGATGTCAAAATGAGAGCGCGGCAGCGGCGCGGTGGGACGGAGGGAGGGGGATGGAGTTGATTTTTGACAGAGATGTTCGTCTCACGCCGCTTTGATTGACAAGGAGACAAGCCCTCAGTTTAACCCTCCATGTCTGACAAGACATCTCCTGAATGATCAAGTGGTAACACAACTCAATTTAAGCAGCTCTTCATGTTCAAGAGGTTTTATGGGGTCAAAGGGGGTTTTGCATTTGAATTTGCCCCCAACTTTTGGTGTCCCTCTGGCTTGGCAGTCTGGGGTGCATGCTGGGAATTTTTTGCCATGCATGCAAGCAGCGTCAGTTGGTCAGTCCACCACTTTGTTAACATATTTGTCACTTTTGTGATGTGACACACATTTGTCATCCGTTCAAAATGTACCTTAAAGGGAGATTTGTCAAGTATTTAATGCTCTTATCAACACTTGACTATGATAATCACATGCAGTTTAGGGCAAGTCATAAAGTGGGCATTTCTGTAAAGGGGAGACTCAGAACCCATTTTCATTCACATATCTTGAGGTCAGAGGTCAAGAGACCACTTTGAAAATGGCCATGCCAGTTTTTCCTCGCCAAAATTGAGCGTAAGTTTGTAGCATATATTTATCCTTTCCGACAGGCTAGTATGACATAGTTGGTACCGATGGATTCCTTAGGTATTGTAGTTTCATACGAGACCAGTATCTTCACTCTAGCTTTAAAATTGAGCCCGCTACGACCTCTGAAATATCGATTGCGTTAATGCGTGCAAAATCACAAAGCCAAACTGTTCATTCCGATCAGTTATCATTCATATCTGACACAAAAAAAAAATGACAAAATTGCGATCCAGGGCTGACTGCTACATGAGAGATTTGACAACATTACTGAAATCTATTCTAACATCTTAACTTTAACACATGGAGCACAGCTTTCATATGCCTAAAAGTCTCTTTACACGACAACAAATGTGGTGCTTTCTTTTCCATTCTGCTACTCTAGTATTTATAATATAACAAAACCAAAAGTTCCCACATACAGAACAAGAAATGTGACGTGGCTTCCTTCAGTCAAATTAGGTAAAAACACCTGTAAAAGATTTGTCTTTGTTTAACAGGTAGACACTGCCTGAGGCAAACTTTTTGACCTGTTACCTACCAGGCCTGGAGCGCTGCTATGAGGAACCCCACCTTAATAAACTGCTCTGACTGTCTGCAGCGTGGGACGCATGAGAAATGTCAAAAAGGAAAAGAAAACTTAGAGATGTAATCTCCTCTCCTGAACCTGTCTGCTGCTTTTTTGGTTACACTCGCGAACAAACGGTGCGTGGAAGGAAAGAAAAAAAACTCAGGCCCTCGGGAGGGGAAGACAACCCAGATGATGATTGGCAGCAGCTTAACAAAGCACCTGTCTGACAAAGACACACGCAAACATGCAAACAAACACCAGAACCTGTCCTGTCCTACGCCTCCACAAATGAGGCAGACAGAGGAAAAAGTCTTTAACTCACTGCTGCCCATCCAAATTGGCGTGAAAGGAGAAAAGGCGAGAAAGCAGCATAACAGCGTAACAAAATGAGAATTATGCAGAGGCAAGCAGTGAGCGTTGCTGGAAGAGGAGGAGAAGATGTGGTGACATCATACTTAAAGCCCAGAGATGGGGCTTGTTAGCAGGAAGCTCTATTAGGTTCGCCTCCTGCCCTCTTCTCCGTTCTCCTTTGTCCTCCTCACCTCTCCCAACAGGCCTAAATTGGCCTCCAGAACTCCACCTGACTCCCCTCCCAGCCTGCAGCGCTCATGTATATGCATCTCAAATCCCCTCTGGACACGGGCAGATAGGCAGGCCAGGCGTAGCGCCGGGTTCACCTAACAAAAGCAATTTGGTACGATACACCGTTTGGGTCAAGTACCCCGCGTGTTCCCCCTCAATTGTTTTAATCAGGCCAAGGTAGCAGGAAGGAGAGGGCTCGGAGGCACCTAAAGGCACCTTTCCTCCTGGCCATTATCCTCCGGTGGGTGAATTGGGGATGTGGTTGTTAAGAGACACAGACGTGACAGCCCGTCTTGCGGACGAGTCAATTAAAGGAGACTGGAACTTTTTTAAGGGTGAAAGATGCATATAGACATATATGTTTTCAGGGAAATTAAAGGACAAGTTTGACACCAGAGATGTGGAAGTGAATGTCAAGAGGGGAAAAACACTTGTTAAATGGAGACTTTGACATTTGTTACTGGAGTTGTTAAGAGTTCTCTGGACCAGACAAATTATCACACTAGAGTAAAGTTTGCACATTTGACTTTTGGTTCCTTTAAAGGACTATTACTATTATTATATTGACACCAGTTTGACTATTACATTTTTGGCAGATTGGCACATTAGCGAACTTAGCCATTAACTAATGTGACAGGCTGTTCTCATGCACCGTTCGTAGCTATACCTGCGGAAAGTAAATGCACTGTAATTCGTACTGTATATATCCCACAAAATCTATTTGTACATAATCCACGTAATTGGGAACAAGTATAAAGAGCAGCGAATACCATGTAGGGAGGAGGTCGGAGTGGATGGGTGGGTCAAAAAACGCCAGACTTTCGCCCAGGAGGCCGCTGTTTATGTCCCGTGTGAAACCAGAAGTTAAGGTTGATTTATTTGTCACATAACTTCCGTATTTTCACTCAAACCACAATCTTTTCCCGAACCTAACTAAGTAGTTTTTGTCATGGAACTTCCCTACTTAAGTTACTCCACTTCCAGTGCGATGTAACCACTTCCGGTTTGGCGTAACTTAAATCCGATCTTTTCCTAATGCTAACTATATGGTTTTGTTGCCTAATCCTAACTAAGTTGTTTCCTGTGAGGACGTTATTTTGTTTTGAAAAGACTGGGGCGGAAATTGACGCTGGACATTCGTAGGAAACGCACAAAAAATTAGGTATAACTTTTTGTAAGATATCATACGAACCGTTGTATGATGTTAATTGATTTACAATAATAAATATATACATACATTTGCATAAAGCAAGCATATTTGCCCACTCCCATGTTGATAAGAGTATTAAATACTTGACAAATCTCCCTTTAAGGTTCATTTTGAACAGATAAAAAATGATTAATTTGCGATTAATCACTATTCATTATTTGAATCGATTGACAGCCCTAATTTAGAGTTTGTCTCCCAGGTTTGATTTTCTGACTTGAACATGATTAGCAGCCAAACAGGAAGCTCCAGATGCATTTCAAAATGTTAGAGGTGATGTGGATTTTCATTAGTGTGATATGTGTGTGTCATTTACTTGGCTCTCATCCTGATGATTCAGGTCCAAACAGAATAAACAACAGCTGGGGAAACAAAAGAAGGAAGAAATGCTGATAGATTCCACTGATCAAAAACAATCAAAACAAACTCTCATGCCCTGAGGCAGCCGAGCCTTTGATTCACCTTCACAAAGACCGTAAATGTTGTGATATCTGAAAATCAACAGGTGCCGACTGTATACTTGGTGTAAATTGTCAAAGGTTAATGTGTTTAATATCTCTTTTGCCTCAGGCGGCTTTACTTGAAATACCACTGACTGACAACCTCCGTGTGTAGATTACAGCACCGTATTTTGGCAAGTAAAGTTTGACAGCAGCAGCAGAATCTGTTCGCAATCATAACGTGGCACTCACCTGACCTTTGTGAGACAGTAAAGTTACGCTTCTACGACTAAAATACAAAAAACACCCAGTAGGCTTCATGCCCTGAGAATTAGTGGTCTGTGTTAGTGTGATATATACTGTATATTCACACACAACTATTAGTCTAACTACACCATACTCGCAAACAGTGATGGACGACATATTCAGAATCTTTACTGAAGCAAAAGTACTAATACCACACTGTAAAAATACTTAAAACCTTACTTAGGTAAAAGTATGTAAGTATTATCAGCAAAATGTACTTAAAAGTATGAAAAGAGAAAGTATTCATGTTGCACTACAATGCTCTGACATATGGAGCCAGGTCGCACGAAAAGGCATGTGAATGACACGATAATGTGCAAGGCATTTAAGAACGTCGTTCTTACTTTTGCCGTGTCATTTGTACGCCATGTAGTCTGTACTGACTGCAATGTTAACGCATCCGTGTAAATATGCCACGCTCAGAGTTAGTGACGTAGAATAAAAAGCGAGAAAGACTGCCAGAAGACCAGTGTTCGAGACCGGTGTTTTGTTTTGTAAGTTACATTAGTGCCGTTTATTACATGGCTTTGTTGAATAATTGATTCTGATTGGTCCATCATGGCGTTCGACGGTCTCTTATTTCTATATACTAGACTGTTGCTATGTATAACAGACTGTTGCTATGGCCGCAGTTCTGATGTCGGACTCTGGCGGACCGTTTTTGTGTCAAATTATTGATTTCTTAAGTAAGTAGCCGTGTAATAAGCGGGACAATGTACAGCTAGCAGGTCATTGTTGTGAAATAAACCCCTTCAGGGCAATGCGGCACCCCAATAATGTTTCACAACAATGACCAGCTGGTTGTACATTATCCCTTACTTAAGACGTGTTTTTCGTACTTATGTTACGTTGTTTCCATACGTATTTTACTTAGTTTCCGTACTTCTTCCACTACTGCTTGCAAACAGCATTAGAAAATTAGTAACAAACACATCACAAAAGTATCTCCTGTGGATGTAAAGGAGGTCAAATTGATCTGAATCTACGTCAGACTAACATTTATCTCTCTTAAAGCCCTGATTTCACTCGAAATTCGCACAAAGCTTTTGAAGCTGAAATATGACAGTTGTTCAGTTTGCATGAAGATCCAAACACTGACAGTCCGATTAACAGAGGAAGAGACAGATCTGCTGGTTAGCATCTGGTGCAGTTGTTAGCAGTTTGATCGTAGTTGCATATCAACGTAATTGTGAGATAAAACACAAACTGTGATTCACTGAAAACTCTGAAGGCAACACTAAGACTTCAAAGTCCCAAAAAGCAGCAAGTCAAAACAAACACCTGAAAACTACAGCATGAACAACATGAGAAGCTGACTTTTACAACATACTTGGCACTAGTTGTTAACGTGCTATGGTTGTGTAGCTCTGACAGTTTGCATTGACAGACGCATGACTCATAAAGAAGTGTGAGAGGCAGACGTGGACCATGCATGTCCAGTAGAGCTGAACGCAACTCACAGAACTGGCGTGGACCATTTTAAATAACGACGTGGGAGGTTTTGTTTGACAGCTAATGGTCTGTGCCAACGCTGCACCCATATCTTAGTGTTCTGCATTGAACTACTGTATCATAGCTCTCTGATCCATCACTTATCTGTCAGCAGTTTAAAATATCAAATTAATCTTACTCATTTAGATTGCA
Source organism: Sebastiscus albofasciatus (assembly GCA_916701655.1). Taxonomy (NCBI): domain Eukaryota; kingdom Metazoa; phylum Chordata; class Actinopteri; order Perciformes; family Sebastidae; genus Sebastiscus; species Sebastiscus albofasciatus. The sequence goes on from CAKAOI010048115.1 coordinate 63,066, forward strand.
ATGTTGTTCTTTGATGATCCCCTGACTTTTTTTCTAGCGCCACCATGAGGCTAGCATTCAGTGAAATGTCTCAACAACTATCAAATGGATTGCCACGAAATTTCGTGCTTTGCGCAGACATGTTGTTGCGACACATTCTTATGAAATACAGACGCTTGGTCAGTGGCCTATACACTTCAAACTATTACCCTCTAGGTACCCCTCTAATGACCATTTTGGACGTGTCAGTTTCCACTCGTTACAAACAGTGTCTTTTCAAAATGAACTTCCAACTTCCATCCAACAAGGTTTCCTTAGTTTTTAGGTTTACTTGGTTAGGTGTAGGCAACAAAACTACTTTGTTAGCAAAAAGATTGTGCTTTGGGTTAAAATAAATACGTCTGTCATGTAAAAGAAGTACGTTGCGAACTTAACTAATGAGGTGTACGTAAGTTTCATAACAAAAGTAAGGTTGTGCAACAACCCAGTTTCACTCCCAAACCGCCAAATACCGCCGATTGGGCAGCGCCCCTAGGCATCAGAAACAGACGCACGGTGGCACCCTTTAGCGACGAAGTGGGCTTTCGACTAACTCCAATGTAAACAAATCCACAGTGTTATTCAACGGTCGGAGCAAGTGACGTAGTATTAGCTAGTCACGTGAGTTGCTAGTCAGTGACGTTAACTTCAACTGTGAACGTTTCCTAACCCTAACTAAATGGTTGTGTTGCGTAAACCTACTGTAAACCTAAACTTCCTATGAAAACTGAAGTTTATTTTGAAAGGACACTATGCATGTAACGTGCATATATTGACACGCCGTCACTGGTCTATCCAAAAGTAAAGCAAGAGGAGTACCCCGTGCGTTGGCCTCTGATTCTGACGGGCACTGACCAAAAGCCGGTATTTGATGAGTTGGGAGTGAGAATGTGTTGTACGTAACATTACGTAAAATATGTGGTTCATGATGATTTTGTCAAATTCCCATTGTGAATGTCTGCCATTGGTCTTAATAAAAAGATACTTTGGCTTTATTGCTTTAATTAAATTTTGATATGTCATGATGTTTCTTCTGTTTTACTGATATCGGCAATCATACTGCAGCCATAAAAAGTATATTTATATTCATATGTTTGCAATTTCTCTGTATGTGCTTATGCATATAAACAAATGTAATGCATAGAATATGTATGAGTCACATTTTTTTCTACTCAAAGTGTTGCGCTATTTATCCGAGATTAAGTGATTTGAATAGGCCTACAAAACAAAAACACAATTAACAGACTATTACAGATGTGCCAAATAGGTGAGGCTTAAAAATAAACTTAGCATAATGTTTGAGGCATTGACATTTTCTCTGCTGTAGTAAGCTCCACCCATCTGTTTCAATAAAGCTGAAAACTGTTCGTATGTAAGCTGCACATTTGATTCAACATCCTGTAGTACAGCTGCGTAAGAGCAGCATGGTGTTATGTAAAAACGGAGGATGACACTTGAGATGGGTTATTACAAGAATCTGTCCGTCTGATGAAGAGCAGATGGCGTCTCTGTGAATAGCCGACAGGCTACTGTCCATGTCACAGGCAGAAAACAGAAGCAGGTTAAACCTGCAGAGAACCTTCTTCAAAGGTGACCTCCTGCGGCAGCTTGAACAGTTCCGCCTTTCTGTTCCTCCCATCAAATTAAATTACCTTCCTCTGTCCAACTGTGTTTTATGTCCCGCCTCAACATTATGCCGCTCTACTCCCTTATCACTTCCTCTATTTTGATCATTTGTCTAATTTACATAGTGGGTGGAGCGGGCAGACCTCAAGAGACCGTTGAACTTCAGGTTAGCCTCACAGGCTTCTCTCTCCTTCTAAGAAACTTTCATTTCCAATTACGATTGCAATCCCCCTCAGGCAGCAGCAAACCAACAAAAGATCATTTACAATTTCCCTTAGTGGTTGTGTAGTGATGAGTGATTCGGGTGTGTTATTATTTCCGTTGCTTTATGTGTGCACATGCATGTTCTTGCACATTTTTGCAGTAAAAGCACAAACTCCAATATATGAGTTTATCTGCATGTGTGTGGTTTTGAATACTTTGTGTGACCTCTTTTCATGTCACTGCAACGTTTCTACTCACATGTACACATTTCTACATGATGCCTCTCTTCCCTGTGTGCGGTTGTGTGCGTGTTACCGTGGCAGCGGTGATTGACAGGTCCCCCTGCAGGGCTTTCTGTCATGTTGAGAAAGGAAACGCAGACGGCGAGAGAGACAGCGAAGAGGACTGGAGGGAAAACCTGCACGGTGATAATTACACCATCCTTCACCTCCTCCACTTAACCTTGACAAGATGTAGATCGAAATCATTCCTATCGCTCTACAGGAAGCATTTTCTGAGATGTAATGATGGTTAAAACTGAATTATCACAGGAGACTGACCTATAGCTTGAAAGGAACGCCAATACTGTCCACGATGGTGTCTTAAAATTCCCTACACTGTAAAACATCATACTTTTACCTATCTTTTATCATTAACTTATGTAGATAAATACACATTTACATTAAATACACATTAAATACAGTCATCTTAAAACGTATTGAATTATTAAATTGAGAAAACGGCCTACTGTTTCCAATGTCAAGAACGAAATATGAACCTGTAAGCTTTTAAGACAACATGGATGAGAAGTCCTTAAGTGCTCCAAACTGGAAACTAGAAATATCTGAAAACATTTTACAGTGTACAGCACATATTAAAAGTCCACTTAACTCTGTGCATTAGGGACATACAAAATGGTTGTGATGTGACAGCAGCAAACAGATTAAAACCATTTAAATCACTGGCATAACTGTTCGACTTTGGAGGCCTTTGAGCATCAATTTAATTCGTCAGTGTTTCACATGAGCCGTGTTAATGGTGCCAAAGCCTTCCCACCCAGCCAGTCCTCATTACCCTCTTGTGACTTGTCCAGGCTATCATCATCCCTCATTACATCCTCGCGGCGTGTAGTTTACCACGCGCAGCTCACCAAAGGGATATAGATTCATAAAACATTCACCAGGGGGCTACATTTACACCCACTTTCCTACGGAGGGTGTAAAATATCCCTATGAATCTTTCAGAGTGGAAATTATGCAGGCATGTTTTTTTTGTTTGTTGTTTGAATGGGGTGGAGATATAATTTTGTTTTGACTCATCAACAGCGAGACAACAAGATGGTTACTGTCTGCGGAAAACCACAAGCAAGAGTCGCTACAACGATTAGAGGTCGTAAATCGTTGCTGTTTAGCAAGAGCGGATGAAGAGACTCAACCTCAGGCTATTGACGACAGAATAGATGAGAATAAAACAGATAAATGGGAACACATCAGATTTGTTCTCTGAGAATCTGCGTTTTCCTACTTGTAGCCAGAAATAGTGGAGACTTATTGGAGATAATTCACCCTGATTTTACACCATTATACTTTATCCAGCCTTCTGTGCACTTGAGGAGAATCGAAAAAGATTTGGCGACATCATATGGCCAATATTTTCTTATATCAATATCCCAAGATTGATTCAGAAAGCCCATTTTAATCTCCCCTTGACTCACCTCTGGGCCTCATCCCAGATGTTGAAAAACGCTGCGAAACTCTACAGTGAATTTACAAACTATTAAGACCGTCTTTCCAATATTGAGTTGCGGCCTCTTCACAGGCTCCGTCCAAATCTTCTCGGGGCTTGAAAATCCTTTTGTAAACTTCATTTTTTTGTCTTCACGCTGGAAGTGGATTTAACAGGTGAAATCAATAGGAAATAAGGGCTTTCACATGGATTCGGGGGGCCTTTTTGATTCCATGAGAACAGCATGTTGTTTTTGTGCTCTCTGTGTGGATACGACAAATAAGCATTGTGTGTAGAGGAGGAGAGCTTTTTGGCCGGCGCAGAGTGTGTGAACAGCGCACTTTGTTTTGACTAGCGCCGTGAGAGAATTGTTGCTCTGCCAGTGAGGCAGTTTGTGTGTGTTGATGGAGGCAGGTTAAGAGTGTCAGTGTTGCGTCTCGCTGATGCCCTGCCTTAACTGTTATTACTGCAGCTTTTCAAATGCTCCTCTGACACTTTGACACGCCAATTGTGCCGGGACGAGAGAGAGAAAGAGAGAGAGTGTGTAAGCATGTGCATCCGTGTGTGTCCTGGGTCTACTTCTCTTTGTGTGCGCATGCCTACGTACCTGCATGATTACGGTGTGTCGTCGATGTGTGTGTGGGTGTGTGTGACCTTTCCTTGTCAGGGTGACTTTGTGACAAACAGCCGAAATATTTGACCCGAGGCTGTGATGTCAGAGAGCGCAGTGTCCTTTGTTTCCGTGTAACACGGATTTACCTGCCATTCGAAGGCACTGAACTCGTACTAAATAGTTTTGGAAGTTATTACTGACATGAGTTTGTATCAGTAGAGCTCATCTTGAATCTAAGTCAACAGGATTCGTTTGATGCTGCTGTTACATTCATTGAAATTCTGCTTATTTTGTATGAGCGTTGTCAGTTAATGTTAGTAAAGCAAAGCCATCTTTGGGACCAGCTAGTCCGGCCCGGCTGGGTGAATCCCAATGAGTAACTCCACATCAATGTTGATCTTTAATAAATCCACTCTTGAGTCGACTTACTTTCTATAAGCCTGAAAGTGTGTGACCACACCGGCTGTAACACTCATTATACACCCGAGCAAAGGAAACACTGCTGTTTGTTGGATGAAAAATGGAGCGACAACTTTGTTATTGTCAGATTATCACCTCTAGTGGGGAAAAAAAAATTAAATTTGCTCTGCAGAATAAAGGTCATGTCGTTACCTAAATCAAAAAGGTTTATATTCTCTGTGTAGAGGCCGTTCTCTGTGTAGGATACGTTGAACAGTATGTTTTATGGTTCACTCCATAAGTATAGATAAGGATGGTAATTAAAAATCTAATATAGTTTCCCATGAACCCGAGACCCATGCAGGTTAAATGTCAGCAGCTCAACAGAAGAGGTGAGTTGAAAGGGCAGGTCGATTGGCTGCGATGGCTATAATAACATCAGAACAAAGAGAGCCGAACAGTGTCGACATTTTTGCAAAAGGTATTCTAGGTATTACTACAAAAACGGTGGAAGAGCATGTGGATGGATATCATAGATATTGAAGAAACCAAAAACGTGCTGCTGTGTTGGTTTAATGGGAAATGTAGTTTTTTGGTATGCTGACAATTTTTTTTAGAAAGACAGATGATAAAAATGCTCAGTGAGAGATTTGCGTTGAGTTAGAGAAGTGGAAATGCGGCAAGTTTCAAGGCGACATCAGGATTTTGGCTCCCAATAGAAAGGTGGCGTATCGCGACGAGTTGGTGAAGTGCATCCAGTGTGTGGGCTGACATAGAAAACAATGGGTGTGGGTGGCCAATCTTAGACCACCTTTCCAAAAGCTGCTCATTGACATTCTGTCTCCTTCACTCTGCAGGGATTTGGTTGAACCACTTAAATCACTTCAGCTAATTAACCACTTTTACTTTTTACTGGCCAAATTGAATCACTTGTTTAGCTTGATGTAAACTCAAAACAAGTAGCATAGTAACTAGTATTAAACTAATGGATGTTATATTAAGATATGCTGAGGAAAATGAGGAAGCACTGTATGTACTTTGCATAGACTGTGGACATAGACACCGTGACGTCACCCATTGGTTTGTGGACTAGGATTTTGAAGCCTAGAGTTCCGCATTTTGACTGTTGCCATCTTGATCTTTTGCAACCAGAAGTGACACGAGAGATAAGTACTACTGATCGCTGAGTAAGACATTTTTACGAAACCAAAAAGGTTATAATTAACTCTCATGAACTGAAAACACACTGTGAAAGGGTTAAAGTTATAAGACAAAAACACAAACAACTCCCAGACCGGACAACGCCGTGGTAGCGACCTGTCAATCACACGGTAGCCACACCCTAAAGCATACCCTGCTTTATGGTCTATTTGACTCTAAATGGGACCATAATTTACTAAATGAACATCATGCTGTATTGAAGAAGACTTGAAACTAGTGATTGAGACCATAAACTCATGTTTACAAGGTTTACTGAGGTAATAAATCAAGTGAGAAGTAGGCTCATTTTCTCTTAGACTTCTATACAATCAGACTTCTTTTTGCAACCAGAGGAGTCGCCCCCTGCTGGCTATTAGAAAGAATGCAAGTTTAAGGCACTTCAGCATTGGCTTCACTTTTCAGACTCCAGAGTTGCCCACTGGTAATTTGACATCAGTGATAATCACGCTGTTGCAACCTTTATTTTTGAAAAACCCTGGGACATGATGAGCAGGTATTAAAGAGTAATACTGGCATCATTACTGCACTTTTTAAGTATGCAGATTTAGCAGAACATCATTATTTTAATGGCATTGCGTGATAAAAATGAATCAGAACTATTCCGGCTAAACTCTAATTATTCTTTAAGCCGTTCAAATCTAAACAAAGAACCCTAATCACAACGTCGTTTCATCTAGCGACTGATCTAGAAATCCATCATCTAATTACAAACTAAAAAGCAGTTCAGTGTTGGTACAGTTGCAGTTTAGGGAAACGGTGTTAATGTATCATCTCAGGCACTTCTAAGGGTGGCCCATATTTACTATATTGCCATAATACCCTATCATCAATTCCCTTTGTGCTGGCGGATTGTGGAGGCTCACGGGATTACAACAGGCAGATTCAGCGAGGCACATTTACAGGTGTAAGCTGCAGGCTTTTGTCTGCACTTTATGTGTGTAGCCTGTGTGAAGGCTGCTAAGACAGTTGCTTTAAAACACGCAGCCAGGACCTCAAGCTGAGCAGTGAAGAAACCAAAACCTCCCCAGAGGGAGGTAAAAGGCTTCGACAGCGACACAGATGTAAAACTCTCTCTTCCGCAACACACTGTGTCGCCGTCCTGTAGCAAATTGGCGGCACAGTTTCTTGAAACAAATTCAAAAGATGCAGCAGCAGCTCCAGGTTTGGAAACAAATCTCTGCATAGGTTCATATACACAAGGTCGAATCTCAAGCAGCAGCAGAGAGAGAGCGGATTACGTCTGCGCTGCACCAAATCCAGCCAATCCCCATTTTAACTCCTGCACACCCTCCTATGCTGTATCTGCTTCCACCTCGCTCACACGTGCTGACCGGGGTGGCTCCTAACAGACTAATGAGGGCCACTTAGGTGTCAGCATTAGGCTTAGATAGCAGAGTGACAGGGTGAGGACTTACAGTAAGTCCACTGTAAGTCCTTGCTCTCTCGATGTCTCTCTCTTTGTCTTTCTATCTCTTTCTACTTTGTTTTTTTCTGTTTTTTGTCTTCACCATCTCCGTCTCTTTCTGTCTTGATTTTTCTATTCTTCTTTGACTTCTTTGTTTCCCTCTTTCTTGTTTCCTCTTTCCAGTCGGGGCTTACAAAGGGCTCATATGGGGTCTGTGTGTGCAATGACTTCAGTGGCCATGTCTGAATAATTCAGGTGTGACTTTACTTTAAAATGCTGTCAAAACAACGGTATCGCTGTCACACCTGTATCCCCCCCTGGATTTACTCCTCGATCATTCTGTCACAACATTTCTGAATAAATAAGGTGCGGAAGAAGAAAGTTTATCTTGTGGAATGATTGCATTTGGACAAAAACAATAGATTTACTATAAATATTCATATGAATAAACAGGCAATGCATGTATTTTTAATGCTAAAATGTAATATTGTCTTTTTAGTTATCTATTGTTTAACATTTAACTAAAAAATCTGATGTAATTTGTGCTGAGTAGTTGGAATTAAGTGGTAAAAATACTCTATTACAAGTAAATCCTGCAGTAACACATCAAAAATGCAGTTTCAATGCTAGAGTTAACTGGTGTTGAGGACTCTCAGGTGTTGTTTAGTCCCTTTTTTTTTAGATATCATTTCCCTCCACTCCCTTCAATAGCTCAGGTGCTAGCAATAATAGGTGGTAAGAGCAGTTATCCTTAGGTTGCTAGTTCAACTCCGGCTCGAAGGTAAACTAAAACTAAACTTAGGAAGGATGTACTTCTGAGGGCGGCAGTAGCTCAGTCTGTAGAGACTTGACTTGGGAACCGAAGGGTTGCCGGTTCAAGTCCCCGCATTAAGTACTGTAGACTGGTAGCTGGAGAGGTGTCAGTTTTGTTCGATATCATGCTCACCCTTGAGCAAAACACCCGACCTCCAAACTGCTTCCCGGGCGGCTACATAGCACTACTCCTACTACTAGGATGGGTTAAATGCAGAGACTAAATATCACTGTGGCCTGTGCTGTGTACAATAAAATGTGTGACAATAAAAGCTGATTTACATTTCTGCTTTAACTTCTATTGCAGAGCAATCTTTTTAGATCATATTTCTCTTTCTATCAGCATCATAACGCCCGAGATGTGGCACAGGGTTACCAGTTGGCAGCAAATGTTGACATTTCTCTTTAATCACATGCAATTTTCTCTTTAGGAGAGAAAAGCAACCGAAGCCAGATCAAGTCACACACTCATGGCTCTCAAAGAGCTGCAGAGTGCAACATCAAAGGAAAGCCAGAAGTCACAGGGAAAGGCAGAGCTAATGATACCGGTGTTTAATCGCTTTTAATTATATGTGTGGTGGGGAATAACTGTCTTGCGGCAACCATCTTCTGCAGTCCAAAAGTTGCCAGTGTTGACACATGAAATGAAAGTGTAACCTCTTCATGAAGTTCAGGTTCGACGAGCTGGTTTACGGTTATCGTTCCTTAATGGCACATAAATACCGTGTGATTGAAAAGAACCAGATCACACCAATTTTCTGACAAAGGTAATTTGAAGTGTCATGTGGGACAGAAGACCTCTTTCCAATTTTTGCAAGTCATGAGGAAAACAAAGCGGTTATTCTACAACGTTAACTGTCAAACTGCTCAAAACTTCCAATACAATTAAGCTTTCCCCCTGGTTTTATTTTTCTTACCTAACCAAACCTGTCACAAGCCGCATGTTTGCTCTTTAGGTCTGACAAGTGCAGCCTTACACATACTACATACACGTCCCTCCCAGGCATGTGCTTATACTTTTGCTTGTTTAAACTAAATAGCTCAACAGAAATCCTGCAGAATGGATACAAATTTGCTCTTTAGTCCAAACACCTGGCTTCTAGACTGGGGAAACTCAGCTTTACCTCTCTGGTGACTTGATTTCATGACAAGTTAACTTTCAAATTCACTTCAGGCATGCAGACATATTTCATATGACACGGTCATCTCAAGTTGTTGGTCATTAATCTTGATAACTATATGTAAGACCGATGGAAAGCCATTTATCTAATGTCACAAGCTGGAGCCTGAATGTACATCCATGGGGACCCGTGTGCAGAGATGGAAGTAATCAAATACTTTACTCCAGTACAAATACTACTACCGCAAAGTAAAATACTGCATTACTCTTTAAAGTTCTCTCAATATCTTATTTTACTTGCTATTTTGAAAACTACTATCAGCAAAATGCACTCAAAGGACAGTATTTCTCCTTGACATTAAACCTGAATTTTCAAACCATTCTCACTCATAGACCGACTCACAGACCAGTTGCCACTTGGCGTCAAACTATGACGCTCCACGTACCCCTCTAATGTCAGTTATGGACATGCAGGGCTGGCTCTAATAGCCAATTATTACTGATGCATTAGGATTTAAGCAGTATTAACTGTAAATATTGTAGCTGGTCGAAGTTGACCCAATTCTAACTACTTTATATAGTGTTAGGTAGTATAATCTATAGCAATGCATCATATTTATAATCTGATCAAATATTTTGGATGTTAAATCTGCAATTGGCTGTCAAATAAATTCAGTGAAGTAAAAGATACCATATTTCCTCCTAAATTATAGAACTAAAAGGGAGACCAAAGAACTCCAAAAGTGTATCTAAGAACAGTACTGGGGTAGATGTACACACACATAGTACTTACTACAGCTTATTCTGTTTCTCTTACAATTTAACATCTACATAAACCTTAAAAACACCTTTACACACCAACATACACTCACTTTTTCAGTCTGACAGAATCCGCAGATACAAACACTCGTGCCACAAACACACACGCACAAAGAGCAGAAACAGATTTAACGTGCGCCCCCTTCCACGTCTAAGTCGGGTGGATTTTTCTGATTCTGTCGAGCCTTTGTGGGGTGCAAAGAACAGCTTTGATGTCACCGTATATCTTCCTGATCTCTCTGGCTCCGCTCTGGCCTCCGCTACCTTCAGGTTTTACTTAAAGCACCACCAAACGTCTAATTTAGGGCCAGGCTTATGGAAATTGGACTTAATATACTGCTTGCCCCTTTCTCCCCGAGTACCTTAACAGCCCCTCTGAGTTGGGGGACGTAATTCATCAGTAAAAGGTGTTTGGCCCAAACCAGGACTGAAAAACATGTCTTGAAACGACATGGGATGTGACGTCTGGCTCCAAAACAAATGAGGATGCATTAGAAAATGTAAAAATGGAAGCATGTCAGGATGTTTCCAGCACTGCTGAGAGAGAGAGAGAGCAAATGAGCACCTTGTTTCAAAAAGCCCTTGAATATCTGGGATTTGATTGAGACTATTGTTGCAATGAATGGGGAGCTTCACAGATGATTATTTGCATGTGAAAAAACAATATAAGATTTTACATTAAGATAGGATTGGACTTTAATATAAAAATATGCAAACAGAGCATTTAGGGACATGTATTTAATATTAATTAAAGATCATCAGTTTGTGTCTGTGACTGTGTGCAGCTGGTTTTAGGTTATGGTAAGTTAATGCTACCAGAACTGCACAGGGAAGTCCCTTTAAAGCAGTTAAAGTAAAGAAAGTCCAGTAAAGCTAAACATGAAGCCAACAAGGCCAGTACAATCACACAGGCACAGTCATGTCTCTTAAAATAAAACAGGTGAAAAGCACGAGAGCTGCAGTGTTTGTCGCTAGAAAAGTGTGGTGTCAGTGGATGCTTCTTTTTTTTGAGATTTAATTTATGTAGTTTTTTCAAGCACAGCTGGCAGAGAGCCGTCTGGTTCTGAACTGCATCGTTTGTGAACGTTCAGACAGCTCATGAAGTTGATTGACGGGTGTCACAGCATGATACTGAACAGTTAGAGGGGACAAAAGAGGACTAACAAACTTCTTATTTAAAAGCAGCATGTAAACACTTAATAAATGGAGGTATTTAATAAATACGCTACTTGACTTAAGTTAAGTAGGTTGCATAACGTAACAGGCTGGTCTCATACACCATTCGTAGCTATACCTATGAAAAGTAATGCACTGTAATGTGTATATATATATCCCACAAAATCAATTTATATGTAATTTACGGAATTGTGAATGAGGAAGTATAAATAGCGGTGAACGCTGTGTATAGGTAGAAGGTCGGGGTGGATGGTTGGGTCGAAAAATACCGGACTTTCACCCAGGAGACTGCCGTTTGTGTCTCGTGTGAAACCAGAAGTCAACGTTGATTTATTTGTCACGTAGTTTTAGATTTTAGATTTGTCGTACTTCAGAAACGCCATTTCCAGAGTTAATTTAATCCAAACCTAAATCATTTCCTAAACCTAACTAAGTAGTTTTGTTGCCTAAATCTAAAGAAGTTGTTTTCTGTGAAGACAGAAGTTTATTTTGAAAAGACTGTACGCATGTAACAAGCAAAAAATTGACACGTGTTGCTGGACATTCGTAGGAAAACGAACGAAAAGTAGGAATAACTTTTTTGTAAGATATCATACAAACCGCTGCATGAGAATACATTGAACGTAAAATAGTCAAGAGGAAAAACACAGGAGGCTCTTCTCATTTTTCATCTTCATCTCATCTGATCATTCCAATACAGGGATATTTTCATAACGACATGGCCATCTGGACTGAAGCTAAGTGGTGAGTAAGAGTGGTGTGAAAATGGTCGGCGAACACAGCTTTGTTTCATGTACCTATGTAAAGTATCATAAAAACAGCTTATATATTCGCTGTCCTCGGTCTCCCGGTTTCCCTTTTTGAATGACAAATACAGACTACCGCGACCTGCTGTTGTGAAGAGTTATTTCCTCTCACGCAGGCGCAGAACATACATGCTAGCCAGCCGTCAGCTGTAGTCTTTGCATGAATTCAAATGCAACTCATCGGCCAAGACAAAGGCGATGTGAGGCAACGCATCAGATGGCCTTCATCGCCGCTAGTTCTTTGTGTCTGGGCCTTTACAGAAAGAGAAAACATCTCAGTCTGAAAAAGAAGAAAAGTGAACATTAGAGTGTGCTGGGCATATTGCACATAACTCTCTACAGTTAATTTCTGCATTAGCCCACAATTTGTGGTTCATCATCATGGAGCCTTAAACACCCTATTTTGATTCATACCGTTTCCTTTGTGCCTATCTATTCTGCTCCAAACCACAGCCCAGTTATGCAAAGAGTGGTCTTTTGTATACGCGGGCAACTGATACACGCAAACGCTTTGCATCAAATCACCTTAACAAAACATGTTCACTAGGCCAACGGTCTCTCATCCTCTCTCTGCATTTGAATAAAAATGCACCTTGACGCTGAAAGAACAAGAGCGGAAAAAAAAAAAAGAAGAGAAGCCCTGAAATGTAAACTCGTCTCTCCTTGATATCCCCGCCAATTTATTCCGCCTGTCTGTCAGCACTGCCATCCATCTGTAACATGAAGACAATGATGAAGCTGTCTCTCATTTAGCAGCTGTGGCCTCTCGTCAGGAGCCGACCAACTCCTTTGCATGCGATGCGAACGTCCCAGCCTACCTTGCAGCAGGCCGGTATTCATATTAAGCAGGTAGAGCTGGTTGGAGACAATCAGGAATGGAGGTGTGAAGCTAGTTGTATAGCGGCAGGAAAAGGGAGGGGTGAGCATGAATTATTCCAACTGTGATATCTGCATACAACTATGCAATCAGACCAGCCCTTTGCAGACAGGCAGCGAACCACCGACAATGCCAAAGACGAAGCAGAACAACAACAAAAAACACGCCACTGGGGTGACACATCCCGTGTGCTTCGAAAACAGGAAGGGTTTGGAAAGCTGACAATTAATTACACCTACTGAAGAATAGACCCACAGGAAGAAAAAGTGCACACCCACTGTAGCAATGTCTCTGAGAACAATCACTATATCCGTGTGTGCTTAAGTCAATTAGACCGCAACAGTAAAAAATTGTGTAAACCTGTATTAACTCAGAGTAGGGTTGCAATCCCTGCATCGTCCTGCTTCAACATTTATACAGTCTTCTTCTCTTTTTCTAGTTTCCTGTGCTGATATTTGATTCATACACACGTTACTTTCATCAAGAAAGCCACAACTGTGCGCTGCTGACCGCTGAGCAGCTGAGCGCACAGGCTTTGTTCAAGGGCACCTTCGTGATGTTTATAAAGGGATGAGAGAGATTTACACTTTCCCGTCTCCTGCCACGATTGTCCCGGTCGAGACGGGGATTCACACCCCAGCTTCTAATCACAACCCCGCTTCTCAAACCCTTCCAGTCTGTCAATTGGCCCGTTGAAACGTACTGACATAACACCTCATCTCATCTGCCGTGCTGAGGCTTCTCCCAGATTGTTGTTGATGTACAACTCGCCTTCCGACGCTCAAAGGAAAAAGCGGTGATGGATGGGGTCCGAGCAACTGACTAAACTGAAGAAGACACTTCCTCGTGTCATTGTGGAGACGCTTTCATCAACCTAAGGAGGTGTCTGACTGGACCGTGGAAGAAGATACCAGAGGGGATAACTGGACTTTCCTCCACAAACTCCACCAGAATAGAAATACTCTCCAGTGTGTAGTTCGGATGACACAGACACCCATAGACATGCACTCAAACTAATAGAAGAGCAAATATTTCTTGTGTACAAATACACACTACACACTTACATGTTGTGTATAATCTTCTTGACTGCAGGGGACACCTTGAAAAGAACACTTTGATTGACTGTCCAAGGTGTCTACTTCTGTTCCTCATAAACCAGTCTGAGATCTGAACTGAAGAGCAAAGAGATTTGTGGGAAACGGAGGAGACCTTTAAGATCTATTTTAGAGAATGTTTGTGTTTGGTTAAAAGTGGAAACACTGTCAGAGTAACCTTGGGTTGAGGGTTAAAGAGAGGCCAACACTGAGCAAAGTTAAACATGTGCTATGAATCATTGCAAAGCAGTTGGTGTTCAGGCTAAAGACACCGGGAATACAACGACACAGTATCCTCGGAAAGACAAGGAAAAGGACAAATCAGTTTTTATTCAATTTTAGCTACGCTATACATGTTAAATGCAAAAAGCGTATTTAAATGATTATAGCATTATATGTTTTACATTTACTCTACACTATTTCATATTTTGTGTTATCTATAAGACACCTCCATTTAAAAGATCCTGTAGGTGCAATAAAATGTTGCTATGACAACAGGTTCCAATATAATGCACGAGAGCTGGTTCAAGTCCAAACACTCTCTAAATTGTGCCTCTTTACATCTTGTCAGAATATAATTCATCTGTAAAATATGTCACTGCGAGGATCTCTACTTCATAAGTGCAACACTAGCAGCATGGCTTTAGGGATGGCGATGTTTATCTACAACTTTGGTTCTGAATGAAACATCTCAACCACTATTGGATGGATTGCCATGAAATGTACTACGCACATTCATGCCCCCTTCAGGATGAATCGCAATAACTTAAGTTATCCTCTAACTTTTCACATAGCACCATCATCAAGTCACTTTCTCCAATACTTTGGTTTGTGACCAAATACCTGCAAAACTAACGTCATTCCCATCAGCCTCATCTCAATGTATCCTCATATAGCAGTCTGTTTGATATCTTACGAAGAGTTATTCCTAATTTTTCGTGGGTTTTCATATGAATGTCCAGTAACACGTGTCAATTCGCGCTTAGTATATGCATACCGTCTTCTCAAAATGAACTTCCCTCTTCACGGGAAACAACTTGGTTAAGTTTAGGGAACAAAACTACTTAGATAGATTTAGGAAAAGATCGTGGTTTGGGTTAAAATAACAACACGGAAGTTACGTGACAAATTATTATCTGGATTTCAAATTGATTTTGTGGGATATACACGAATTACAGTGCATTACGTTTCATAGGTATAGCTACGAAAGATGTATGAGAACAACCTGCCCAGCCGTACGTTGCGTTTAGTGCTAGGTAGCAAATGTTAGCATGCTAACACATTTAACTATGATGGTGAACATTACACCTGCTAAACATCAGCATGTTAATACCTTTGTGAGCAGGGTAGCATGCTGATGTTAGCATTTAGCATTTGGGTTGATTGTTAACATGGACGCATTCAGTTCAAAACTTTGCTTCAATGCAGTTTCTTGGAGCTTGCAAATTTCAGTGTGGAGACAACTTCTCCTTTTCCAAAATGCTGATTGCATTAACTGTATCAAAATCGCCTCACAGCCCACAACTATTCCTGGGGGGTGGCCACATGCACAAAGCCATATCCATTAAAAATGGAAGAACTTGACTGGTCCCAAACTCAAGCAAAGCGGAGGCTCTTATAGCAGCATATTAATACATATGGATTTTGAATGAGTTATGGGCGACACTCAAATACGGGTGTAAAGTTCAGGTGTCCACATACTTTTGTCCATGTAGTTCACGTAGACAGAGCTCTGACAAGGTCACAGATGAAAAGGCAGACAAAAGAGACAGAAGGAGACAGAGGAGGCTGATTTATTGATAACAACGTGGAGACGTGATGGATCTGGGCATCGAGGGAGCATTCCTCCCTGAACAGACGTGACGGGGAGAGAGAGAGAGAGAGAGAGAGAAACAGAGATGTGGCGAAGAGCAGGACAAGAAAGGAAACAGGAGAGACATGAAAACCAGAGCAAATGTTTCAAAGTGAGGAGAAAATGGAAGGAATACCAGCACATGGATTGATGACAGAGGAGAGAAACAAAAGAGAGAAAAAGTTACGAAAAGGAGAAGACAAAAGGGGATAAAAGGCTGGGAAGAGAGAGATGACTGAGGACAGAGGGATGAAAAGGTTGCAAAAGTGAAAGAAAGAGGTAGAAAGAAGGATCACAAGATAGACAGAAGGGAGACAAAATAGGACTGACACAGATAGACGAGGGAGGAGGAGAAAAAAAAAGAAGAGAACAGCTTTTTTTAAGCCAGCCAGGAGGAGAGTGCCAGCTGTGTTTATCTGACCTTTGACCTCAAGGCCACTCCAATCTCTACAAGGCCTCAGTGTGATGAGCAGGCACACACACACACACACTCATATGTACCTACAGCTGCAAACAGTGGATTACTGAGGCACTACTTTACCTGATTAAAACAGAGAAAGACCCACTTGGCCAGGTAGGAAACACACCTGGAGGAAACTAACCGAGTAACAGTATAGGCAGGCTTGGCTGTTTGTTTTTTTTAATCAACTTGGCTCTTTAATTTTGAGACATTACTATATTTTAGCCACCTCGCTAGACACACATTTGCTTCTCTCATTGTTTTTCTCTCAAGTCTTTCTGTGCCAGAAGAGGAGAGCTGCTCCTTAATCCTGCAGTCCTGGCCTCTGGCAATCAGCTCCTCTCACGGGCCAGACACACACAAACACACACAATGTGTAGGCCAGATCAAAGCCTGACAGCCTCCGCAGACCCCCACTACACACTGAAATATGTCTCTGCATGGGCCTCTTTTTCACCATTTCTCCCTCATTTCTAGCCCTCTCATCCTTTATCTACTCTGTCCCCAAATCTCTATTTTTCTATCTCACCCCCCACCCCCCCTTTTCTCCCTTCTTTCAGCTCCGTATCTCTCTTTCTGTCCCCGTGAAATACGTCCAGCTGGATTGAGCTTCTTCCTCCTCAGCACTCACCAAACCCAAGAGGGAGAAAGACAAGCAGCTGGTTTTACACAACAAGAGGAAGGGACGGGGGGTTGGAGGTAGATGGGAAAAGAGATATGGGGAGTGAGAGATGGAGAAATATGGGAGAAGGTGACGGACGAAGAGTGGAAGATAGAGGGAGACAATGGATGTAGAGCGAAACATAACAGATGAGATTCGCTGATGTGGGAAAATTGAAGGTAGATTTCAGCCCAGTAACCGACTATAAGGATTACGTCCATATTGTATAAGTCCTAACCTCACGATGTACATCCATGTAGTTACCATGTGCAGTCATTACACGGCTTTGTTGAATACTCGATTCTGATTGGTTAATCACGGCGTCTGTTATTTCTTTATAGCAGACCGTTGCTATGGGCGCAGTTCTGCTGTCGGACTCTAGCGGACCGTTTTTGTGTCAAATTATTGATCTGTCGGGGGTTTTTTTCACAACAATGACCGACTCGCTGTACATTATCCTTTACATAAGAACATTATCACTGGACGTGATCTGGGGTGTTGCAGAATTGTCTAATATAAACATTTTTGTCTGGCGATAGAACAAAGATCTACAGGTAATCATTGTTTTTATTAGAGGAATAATTCCATTTTTGAGTATACTCCAAGCTGCCTGCAAATGTGTCTGATATACACTCACCGGCCACTTTATTAGGTACACCTTGCTAGTACCGGGTGGTCTTCTGCTGCTGTAGCCCATCTGCTTCAAGGTTCGACATGTTGTGCGTTCAGAGATGCTCTTCTGCATACCTTGGTTGTAACGAGTGGTTATTTGAGTTACTGTTGCCTTTCTATCATCCCCAACCACTCTGCCCATTCTCCTCTGACCTCTGACATCAACAAGGCATTTTCGTCCACACAACTGCCACTCACTGGATATGTTCTCTTTTTCGGACCATTCTCTGTAAACCCTAGAGATGGTTGTGCATGAAAATCCCAGTAGATTAGCAGTTTTTGAAATACTCAGACCAGCCCGTCTGGCACCAACAACCATGCCACGTTCAAAGTCACTTAAATCCCCTTTCTTCCCCATTCTGATGCTCGGTTTGAACTTCAGCAAGTCGTCCTCACCACCTCTAGATGCCTAAATGCATTGAGTTGCTGCCATGTGATTGGCTGATTAGCTATTTGTGTCAATTGAACAGGTGTGCCTAATAAAGTGGCTGGTGAGTGTAAATTAAACCATATATCAAACTAAGACAACCATCTTTCCCCAGACCAACACTAATTTAGCTGCTTCAGTTTCAGGGTCCTGGTTGGCTATTTATAGGCCTTCCCATGAGATGTATTGTAATAGAAAATGTAAACGGGCTGCATTTGTTGCTGCAAATTAGCAGTTTATAACAGTAATTTTTTCAGCTGTTTCCCAGCTACAAAGGAAGTTTCATGTTTTGCAGTTGGTAAAAGCTGGTTTGTTTGAAAACTGAGTTTCCAAAAGACCCAGACAGAAAGAGAAAATATTCATTACAGCTCCTGATACACAGAAAGCAGACACACACAGAGCAAAAGATGAGGATAAGTGGCGGAAATATGCAGATATGAATTAGGCAACAGGGTTAAAGCTGTGCTCTCAGTTTGTTTAGTTTAGACAAAGAAGACAAACTGCATTGTTAGCGTTGCCAACAACAACGATCATGGCTGAAGAGAAAAGAGTGCCACCTCTCATCAACATAAATTCGAAGAGAAGAGACAGCGTCGCCCACGCAGTCCTGAATGAAAGAAAAAGCAGAGATCTCTGGGATTACCACATTAAACTCACCCTCACTCACCACAGACAAGAGCACTGACTAAACATTGGGAGTCTACAGGCATCTTTCACATCATTTAATCACATCTATACTTAACATATTAATTTGGCATTTGAGGATTAGTTTGTTAAATTACACTGGCGACTGTTGGTTTCTATGATAGATAGAGTGCTTTGGGTTTTAGCACAGCCGTTCTGGGAATGAGTCACAGCATTATACTCCTCAGACTGAGACAAACAGAGATTACTGGGCTTACCTACCGCCACACAGGTAGACACTCTGTCAAACACACATGCATGACACACACACACACACACACACACACACACACACATTAGACAAAAGCTAAAGCTCTAAGATACACACAATTAAACACAAGCACTGAAGGCAAGAAAACGGATCCGGCACTGTTGCAATCAATTTGGAAACAAGATCTCTATTGATAGCAATTGAAGGTGTCATTTGAGTTTAATTCAGTCTGTTAAAGGAGCCTTTGAATCACTTCCAAAGATGCATCATCTTTGTCTTTTACTGTCATGAAAAGCATTTTGCAACTTTTGTTTTTTTTAATAAGTAGCTTAAGCAAGAGGTGTCGATTTCAAAATGTGCATTTCTAAACCAATGGATTCTGTTGAATTGTTTCTAGGAAGTTTTTATGTACGAAATAGACAGAAAAATGTACCTTATGATGCCGTTAGCGACCCGTGGCTTGTGGAAATCGTTTGTCCCTGTTGCCATAAAGTATCTTAATAAATAAGGACAACTACTTTTTGAAGCCAGCTTACTACCTCAGCACACAGCGTTTTATTTATTTAACCTTGATTCAGTCCTCACCATCACCTGGTGCTCCTATTAATGTAGCTTCTACTGTGTTTTTACGTAAATGTGTTTTAATGTGTCCTGTCTGGATGTGATATGTTGTCTTTTAATGTACCATTTTTAATAGCAGATTTTGCAAATGCAAACCAAAGATGTCTGCCTTTTGTACGCAAAAAGTAGACTATTAAACTAACATAGATGCAGGGTTTGAGTACAGGCTGCCCTGCAACAAGAGATTAACGTGGATTATTTGAAATGTGAATCTGTGCGCAATGAAAAGAGGGAAGAAAGAAAAGTAATACAATAAGAATTTGTCTTAATGTTCACTTGTTTTGTTTTTTTGGCAGAGCAACATGTGTTGAGATTCCTACTTAACAGCTCCATAAAACTGTGTGTGAAACCTGATGATGTTACGATGCACATTTAAATCATTCTTTTCATGGTTGAGTAATGTCTTGTAAATTAATTCTTCTTTTCTCCCGTTATTAGACAGGTGGGGTCACCCTGCCTTACCGACAAGAGTTTTATTAGTCTGTGTTTGAAAGGAGAGTTTTTAGTGTCCTGAGATGATCTCAGTGTTGTTTCGGAGCCTTCGCGGCCACGACGACAATAAACTCCTGGAGGAAACAATGACTCCCTGTAGAATAGCTGCCATGAAAACGGTTAAAATTAAAATTGAAACATTGTCGGTAGCTTTAATTGCATCAGTTGTCAAATCCCTCTATTAAAAACATGAAAATAATTTAATTTATTAATTAAACTAAGGTTAGGTTTAATCAATTCAATTGTTATTGTTGTTGTTGTTGTTATTAATTATTATTAATTTAATTATTATTATTATTATTAATTAAATTACATTTACTTTAATTCAATTAAACCACATTGTCATTATATTATCATCATCACATGATTAAATTACATTTACTTTGATTCAACCTTATTGTCATTATATTATTATTATTTTCAATATTATATTAATAATAATATTATTATCATCATCATCATCATTATTGTTATTATTATTTGTAATAATAACAATAATCATAATGATGTTGTTGGGTAAATAATTGAATTAAACCTTATAGTGATTATACTTGCATACAATGAAACATTATAGTTACAGGATAGTGCAACCTGCTAAAACTAATTAAAGTTTACAATAAATAACTGTAAATTATCTTGCCAAATTTTGCACATAACTTTTAAAATGTAAATGTTTTATACACTGTAACAGGGTTGGAAATTAGAAACCAGTCAAATTTCCTTCACTCTCCAGCCAAAGAGCAATGGTAACCTATTGAGTGGCTGGTGCAATTTGAACAATCACTATAGCCGACTTTATATTTGAAGGTGGATAAAATGGTTAATTCTGAGAGATAATGTCAGTATTTTACTTAAGATTTTAAATATCAAATAAAATAGCCTTTTGCTGGAATATTGCAGATCTTGTTTTATTATTTTTCACAAGTAGTTTCACACTGCTGGCTGGTAGATTTTGGAATCAAAAAAGTTAATTTCCAACCCTGATGACTGTAAACATACTATACAAGCAGGCATAGTCACAGTGCAAAGGATTATCTTTACATTTTAGAAATAAGATGAAATAAAAGTTGAACATTGACGTGTTGCCTATACTCCTGAAGCTCTTGTAGTGTGTTATACTGTTGTATTTATGTACTGTATATATAAAGATTCCTTTAAATCTACTATACTCGTCCCAGTTTAAATCCTATTCATTTTATCTGGTGTCAGACCAAGTATTATTACTGCTATCCCTAATTTGGTTATTTTTGCAGTGTGAACAATTCAAACTATATCAGAGCTCGACGGTTCATTCTTGATCATATAAATAGCTGTTTGACAAAGAAAAACTTAATACAAAGTCAATCCAACTAGTTGTTTCCAGATCTTTCAACCACATCTTGCGGCCTTCGATGTCACAGAGATGGATTTGTTCGTTATCACATGACCACGGTATGGAACCGCAGTCACTTGATAACAGGTCGTCGACTGTGGATGATGTACTTGATCTTTTTTCCAGCCGTGGACGACCACCTGTTATCGGTTACGTGACCCAAACTCCATATAAAAATGTAAGTAAAAGCTTTGGAATCAGCAAATATGCTGGACTTTATGTTGACTTGTGTTTTTTTGTCAAACTGTTTCCCGGTTGAATTTACCTTCAGACCATTACGCCCATTATGTTTGCATGACACTGTATACCGTCGGCTACAGTAAGTCAATGGGAGGACTCCATAATAAATGTGCTTGTTTGAGTGTCAGTGCTCAAATTACAACACACACATACCCTCACATATGTAGACATACACAAGGAAACACACACTCACACACACACATATATACACACGCACACAAACACAAAAACACACACCACTCACCCTCAACCCAATTCCACAGCCGTCTACTGCGTACATTGTCTGCTGCTCCCGAAAAACGAATTAGTCACACATGTTTGCATTTGTACACAAACCCGCCCAGCAACAAACACAACAGGCGCTCGGGGTCATACACGCATGTGCACACACACACGCACACACATGCGCGCATGCATGAAGACACTCGCGTAACACACATGTGCATAACCACACACACAGAAACGTGAGAATGTTTAAATAAACATACGTGAAGACAAACACACTAATATGAGCGCACACCTCTGTAGCGCACGCACACACACACACACACACACACACACACACACACACACACACACAAAAACACACACTACATTGGTGGTCCTGCCTGGAGAGGAGCTAAAGCTCCGTGTCTTTTGTCTCGTGGGAGGCCCAGACAAAAGCAACAACCTGACAGGTAAACAAGCCGTCATGTTTGGACAGACCTACCTGAGAAAGGCTCTCACCCTTCTCGGCCTCACCCGACACACCCTCCTCCCACCGCTCTCCCACCGACGCCGCCTCCAGTCTGCGGCTTTTCTTCACCGACGTTCCTTCCTGCGTCTCCTAGTCTCTCCCTCACTCTTTCCCCTTAGTCGTTGAACTTTGCTTCGTAAACCTGAACAGAAACGTTGTGAGGCCTGACAGGTGATATAACATGCCGTGTGTCAGCCATATTGGAGGTCAATAGCTCCAGAGCAACAACTGATTATATTTATGAACATACAACTTGTAAATTCCACAGATGTGCTATTTCTGAGTTAAAACTGGTTACCCCTACATGCTTACGATATGTTGGCTATGTTATATGTTAGCCCCTTCAGGGCGATGAGAGACCCCTCTGCTCCGCTTTGGGTTTATTTCCTGACAATGACCATCTCGTCGACATCATCCCTTACTTAGCACACAGTTATTCTGCAGCTATGTAGATGCAGTGTTAGTAGCCAGTGGTGGAAAGTGAGTATATTTACTCAAGTACTGTACTTAAGAGCAAATCTGAGATATTTGTACTTTCATTTTCTGCAACTTTACTTCAACTCCACTAAATCCACTAAAGGGAAATATAGTACTTTTAATCCACTGTATTTATTTTATACCTGTACGAGTTACTTTACAGATTAAGATTTTTTCGTAAAAACACAACGATAAGCTTATAAATCGCATTGCTAAAGATTAAACCAGTGGTTAACCCAATCTTTTTGGCTTGTGAACCTTTACAAAAAAACTGTTTCACAACACATTTCAGATGTCTGTGAGAACAAGAACAAGTTACTACAACATGTTTTGTAATACTTTGCATTAGGGCTGTCATGAGATCAGATTTTCACAACACGATTATTGTGGCCAAAAGAGTTCACCATAACGTAATATAATTTTAATCACAATATCGGTAGAAAATTTGAAAAAAATAAATAATGCAGTCAAACTAATCTTTGACTTGTTTTTTTTTGTCTCTCTTTTTGGCAAATGTGTAGGGAGGTATAGACCATAACTGTACAAAAGCGTGATATAAAAAGGCGCTGGATTATTTACATTATCATAGTGTAGCCTATTATTAATATGATAATATTTGATTTTTTAAATATCATTATTATCACCAATATCCATATATCGCGACACCCCTACTCTGCATTGACTGCTACTTCTGTCTTTATGCTGCGTCCGATGTATGCGGCAGGTGTCAGTAAATGATATAACGCGTCACTGTGTGGAGACTAAAGATCATTTCTGTCCCAATATCCAACAATAAATGTAAACATACGATCCCAAACTATTCACCTGTAACGTGAAGAACGTAAATGATCAGCTACATCACAACTTGTTTTTAATCTGTTAAACAATAATTGTTTCATTGCGCCTTTTTACTTGAATGTTGGGACACCTCCAGGCTTGATTCCAGCTCCTCGACATGATTCATAGGAGATCAATGACACAATGTCTAGTGCCATGTTCATTGTGCCACTACACTGTCTTGTGTTTCACAAGACAGAAAAACAGAAAAAGATGTGATCTGGCCAGGCAGCGCATGACGTCATATCGTCGTGGTTTATTCGTGGATGGTAATAGAGGTTAGTAAATGTCATGGATGATTTAATGGCCCTTTTAACATCAGAGTATGTTTGTTATAGCAAAGGTTCTAATACAGCATAATGCAGCTCCAGACCACAGAGCAGAGTATTTAAATGCTGTTTCAGAGGTTTTTCTACCCAAGAACAACATTTCCACTACAATGCTGAATATGTGGAATTTTTTGCCTGCTATTTAGTCCAAAAATAGCACCATCACGTTTCCATATTGGTCAAATCTTCATTATTCTTATTACAATGGGTTTCAACAAGTTTGGGAAACTCTGAATGTTTGTTAGTTTTGGCATGGAAACTGAAATGTATCATCCTGGTTCACGAATATTGGTCACAGCCAAATTATCAGAGCATTAGGCCAATGACATTTGGTTTGATATGTGTATAATTCGACCTCACACGTAGCTATCGTAAGTGCACAGAGGTGCGCACACACACACACACACTGAAGTAGCAAATCCCTGCCAACTTCAGCCTTTCCAAACAATTCAAAACATTTGGGAATTAAGTCTCATAAGACGAGAGTCTAACAAAAGCACCTGCTTTATCACTGGAGTGTACTTCGAGCGTTCCCCTCCAACTAAACATTGGGAACCAGTTTTTTCATTCTGCACAGCAGATGTCAGATGGTGGACGATCACAACCACAGGGACGGAGACGGTGGGAGGGAGGGAGAGAGACGACCAAAAAACAGACAACGAAAAACGAATGAGGTGTTGTAAAGAAATAAGAAGAAGACTGGTGGAAAGATCATGGATGAAGTGGGGAGTAGGTTACCCAGTTTACAGTAGTGCTGTTTCCCCAATTCTTATGTGTAATAATAGAGCTTAAATGCCTTTTTATTTGGGCAACATACTGTACGGCAATTTCATTTAAAGCTGGACCATTACAAACAAATAACACATTCTTCCTCTTACAGATTAAAAGATAATTCATAAGCAATAAAACACGCAATATACACAGGAGTTTTACTGCTACAAATTTACTTGGTCTGGTATGACCAATAGTAAGGGTGTAAATCACAAGTTTCATCGTGATACGATATTATATTGACTATTTGGCCAATGATATGATATTTGCTGTCACAATAGGATTTCGATTCAATTCATGGGCCTGCGATCGATACGAGACGATATCATACGCCCATTTAACATAATCAGTTTCATTTATATCAACTTACAAAAAGCAACTAAAATATGATTTGACAATTTTATTACCGGACTCTGTAGGAAGGAGGTACGCCTGGATGGAAATGGTGACACAGACATGCCATGGGAATTTCAAAATAAAGGCGCATGTTAAAGATGACGATATGTATCAATGTTTTCACTTTGCATCGATGATATTGGAGCGTTGAATTGATGTATTGATCCAGATCGATGGATCGTTACACCCCTAACCAGTATTATATTATTGTGTGTTACTGAGTCAGTTTGCAGACTTTTTCTTCTCTACTTGTGCTTCTCTTACACAAGAACAGTGGTGAAGTAAGGCATGCAGCAAGCTGCCATGCAATGTCTATGGAAAGCTACAGCGGCCGCTCCCGAGTTCGGCAAGCTACAGCTGCCTGATTCTGCGTTGAAGTGCAGCCAAACTAAACGGTGGGAAAAGTTTAACTTTCAGCAGCAAAGGGCGGCCAGAGAATACCTGCAGCCAATCAGTAAACAGGTCCTGTGACTCCTGTGACACGTTGACCTGTGTCACAAAGAATTTCTTCCCACCTGAAACACATGAACACGCCTCCCACCCACAGAGAAATTTTGTTATTGCAGCAAACCGCACTTCGCCGCTGCCGTGACGACATCATTTGTCAGTTCCTTCCAAAAACGTTAAGGTCAGCATGTGGTTAAGGTTTGGTTAGGTGTAGGCACAAAAACAACTTGGTTGGGTCTAGGGAACGATCATTGTGTGGATTAATAATACATCAGGTTTATATAGCACTTATTAAACTTCTCAGAGATGCTTTACTTCGTTATGGGAGATTAATCATCAAGGTTATAATACTAAACACGTGTTTAAGGTTAGGTTAAGGAAATACGCCATATACTTTAAAATCATAAAACAGATTTATTTCTCCAACTGTGATTGTAACGGTTGTGGAAGACACAGACAAACAATGTCGTCCTGTCGATGGGCGGCGTTACGTTGTTCTGGAGGACAAATAATGTATTTCGTTGTTTAATATGAAGGACTAATTGACAAACACACCTCCTGGTTACAGATAAGAATTACAGACTGGGATGCATCGGCATCAAACTTGTTACTTGTTACTAATTAGCAAACAAATGTTTAGATTTTATATTTTCTAAAGGACTGTCTTAAAAGCGTGTTGTTTGTGCTACGCCGCCAAAACATTGTATTTATATGTAATTCTTTATTCACAATAAAATTCTCAATATGTGCAGAACTGCTAATAAACGCATACGTATGTATTAATCTTAATAAAGCAACAAAAAACCTTATTAAAAGGTTTCACAATGGCATAATAGGTATTTAAACTCAATAAATGTGTTTAATGCTATTATAAACAATTATAAAAAAAACTCATAAGGCTTTTATTAACTTTCTTAAGCAGTCTGTAAACTGTTAAGGTTCTTATAAGTGCTTATAATCCAACAATAATTGTGTTTATGATGCTATTATTAACACTTATATAGTCTTATTAACACATAATAATGTTATAATGTTTTATAAGGTCTTAAGGGGTTTTTTTTACCTATTAACTAATGCTTATTACAAGGACCTTAATATAAAGCGCTATCCTTCTCGGTAAGCTTAATAGATTTTCTTCTATACAGCATTTGGACAGTGATTGTGCTTCACCAGCGAGAGGTCATAGGTCACTGGTTTTATAGAAAACTACATCATCAGATAAGACTGACGGAGGAGGAGCAGTAAAGACAGAAGAGTTGAACGCTGTGTTACACGAGAAGCCGTGTGAGGCGTTTTTTTTTTTTGCGTGCACTGCTGTGGGAAAACACTCGTTCCTGACTGAGGATAACCAGAGTCCCAGCAGTTCCTCCCTAACTCCTCTTTAACCTGGCCTGCTCCGTCAGGCTACTGTGTGTGTGTGTGTGTGTGTGTTTGCATTAGTGTGTGTGTATACCTGTGTTAATCCATACCTGTGTCTGTGTGTCTGGCTCAGTGCACAGCATGGGAAAGAATGAAGAGGAGAAAATAGAGCAGAGGAGGAGGACACAAGTTGCTCCCTCTAGAGCTAAAATTTATAGAAGCTTCTCATGAACAACATTCAGATTTACAGTAAGAGCAAATCTCAGCCACAGCTGAGACAAATATGATAGGGGAGAGGGGGTACAAAAGTAACACTTTTCAGATAAACGCCATTTTTAAAGGCAATGTTTCAGACAGAAACACGTTTTTGCTGTGATCAACAACTCACATGTGTGTTCTATCAATACCGGGTGTTATTTTGTACCAATGTGGAACGACTTCGGTATAATTTGACTTTGAAGGGACGTTGCGCGTTGTTACTTTCGACACCGTCAGTCGGGATGAAAGTAACACAACGGTATGAACTTGAATTGTTTATGTTATTCTTGTTTTTATTAAACATATCTGATGATGTCCCTGTTAATATGTGCTGCAGTTTGGCATATCAGACATGTATGGGGCTCGGAGAAAATCGTGCGTTACTTTCGTCCCGCATTACTTTCGTCCCGCATACTTCTGATATGTTATGGAGCGTCAAAATTGTGTGTAAAAAGATGTTGATTATCCATTTTTGGTGTTGGTTTCAGTCATGCTCTGACATGTTTTTACTCTGTATAAAAATAAGCATCTGGCACAAACCCGGCCATAGATCAAACCATTTTGTAGCCTATTTTATAAATCATAGTTATCAGGATAGTCTTAAATCTTCATGGACAGGTTAATCCTCTTACTCTTACTCTCTACATAAGGATGCAGCGTTCATATTCAAAACACTTCACAAAGGGAGACTCCTAACTGCCTTTTACAGAAGTTCAGTATTTGAGAGATTTTGATTGATGAACTTGAAAGGAAAGGTTTTCTCCACATGTATGTTGCTGCTTTAAAAGGGAAGTCTTCAGAAGAAGCTCCAGGCCTCTGTGCACTTTTATTGGCCTTGCTAATGACACAGTGTTTGTGCGATTTTTATCAGAAAGCAGAACGTGAGAAGGAGCTAAAGTGCTTCTTGCTAAAGACTCTCGTGTACAGCTTTAGAGCAGCACATACCGTTTTATCTGACAATCAAGATAAAACTGCCAGGGTGAGTTCACCGCTTCGGCTTTTCCTACTCTCCATTCCCATACCTGGATCATGTGGAATTCCCAGAGAAGGGCAGTAAATTGTCCAGCGGGCGACGTTGTCCTCTCCCTCCTGAATACCTTCGACTCTGAGAAAAAGAGACAGGAGAGGAGGCATGTTGAGTTTCACCTACGTGTCCTTTCTGAAAAACACATACATCACTTTTTTTTTTTTCAAGGGAGGATGTGAGTCTGAGGTGGAGCAGTGTGCGTGTATGTGTGTGTTCAGTCCGTGACTTTCTCAGGTCCAACATCTTCCCAGATCAAGTGAAAAGCGGCTGTGCTTTGTGAGAAATAAAATACGTGGTTGACCTTTTGTTGATGGACAAACACGGCTGAGGTTCCTGAGCAAATATGTAGAGGAGGCTCATTCAACCTCGGCGGTTGCTCTTGATCAATATACGACGCTTACAGGCCGCGGAGAAGTTCAAACCTCGCCAAGAACATGTCACGTCAATTGGCTAACGTCCAGAATGCTGTGCTCAAGAAATGAAATCCACTGCAGGTGGTTTTATAAAGCGATGCTGTGGTCAATTCAGGACACGTTGTCAGTTCTCTGAAATCCGAGGTGTAAGTCAATGTGTTGTATGCATTCATCATTGGATCTGAGGCCCACAGTCGAGTACATAAAAGTCATTTTGACCCGACAGTGTTTCAGGTTTTCTCATCTTCATAACTCAAGTAATAATGCAGAAAACCTGTAGAAAGTGAGACTTCTAATGAGAGGCACATTGGACTTTGAAGTACAAACATTTTGTCTATTAATCAAAACAGAAACAATCCTATAAAATGCCCCCACCAAAGTCCCCACAGTTAAAGAAAGAGTTCAGCCATTTAGGAAATGTGCTCATACGCTGTGATGACAAGAATCCAGGAAGTCGCTGCACATGGCCAAGAAATAGTCCAGCACATAACCTCTTGATGTTTTTACACTAAACAAACAAAATAAGATGCGTTAATTAGTGAGCTTTAGAGGTGCTGGTAGGCTGGATAGTTTTACCTTCATATAGAGCTAGGCTAGCTGTTTCCCCCTGCTTCCAGTCTAGGTAAGCTAACTGTCTCCTGGCCTTGAGTATCGGCATTTTGGCAGTCGCCATCTTGGTTTTTTGCAACCAGAAGTGACACGAGAGCGTGGAGCTAAGTACAACTGAACACTGAATAAGACATTTTTTTGGGTGACCAAAATGTTACAATTAACTTTGCTGAACATAAAACACACTGTGAAAGGGTTAAAGTTCTAAAACAAAAATATGGACAGTTCCCAGACCGGACAACACCGTGGTAGCGACCTGTCAATCACAAGGCGGCCACGCCCTAAAGCATACATATGCTACACTTAGGTCTTTGCGTCAAGTTTAGTGAAATTTGATGGACAAATTTGCAACGTCAAAAAAACAGCAAACTGTCTTGACATTAGGAGAAGACATTGGACCGTCATTGGAAACTGTTTGGAAAAGGGCAGGCATTTGGCAGGTGATTGGATGAACCATCTGTCAATCAAACTATTGCCGAAGCCAGTCCGGAGAAGAGCAAAAACATATTTTCAATCAAGAAAAGCCTTCAGTGCCGTTCTTTGCTCTCCTTTCAATATGAAGAAATACTCCCCAGTTCTGATATAACTGATGCTATTGCAGCATCTAGGTTAACGTCTTCAGGAGCCACACCCGTAGCTGCCAGTAGCTCCTCACAGGACGCTGATTGGTGCACCGGCTTATGACGAGATTGATTTTCGTGTGATATGTGATCCCGCGATTCACACGTTTCATGTTGTGACATTGTGAGAATCCACCTGTCGTGCAAGATGAGCGGCCCTACTGTAGAGCCAAAAACGGTGGAAGATATCCTCCTAGCTCATGTCAGTTCACACAGTTCTTGCAAAATACAAATTCCAACGCCAAAGCCCTTTGGCCTATTTGCCTTCAGTAGTTACAGTGTCAAGTACCTAGCGTGAACTATATATTTCTTACATATGCTTTGCATTCCATTGTCGACCTAGCGAGGTCAACTTGCTAATAAGTAGTATTAGTAGTATTAGCTAGAAAACTAACTAGCTTCAAGTACATTTTGCAGCAACATCTGACGGAATCTCACTCCGTCACTTTCTGGCATGACCATCAGAGAAAGTTTAAGGTTATATGAAGCAACAGAAGCAGCCCAATAACATTTTTTCCGGTGTTTGCATAGCTTGCATAACCTATTTTTTTGAAAGGTCGGTCACAGTTACTCATCGTACCGGCAGAGCCACCAGAGGCACTGAACGGGTACCACAATAATTTAATTCAGAAGTATAGATCAGCATAAAGCCTGCAGTAACTGAATGACCTCAAAGCTGCAGTGAGACATATGTGTGCTTTGAGGACATACAGCTGTACAAGTGTGTGAGCATGTGTGTGAGTCCGTGCACATGTACATGGGAGTGTGTTTATAACTGTTTACACTCTCCGGGTTCAAGCCTTTGCTCGGCCTGGTTCCACCGAGCAGGCAGGTACACACTGACAGGCAGGGAGGCCGAGGCAGCTTCTTAATCATTTCTCCCTCCTTTTTGTTTCTCTTTTGACAGTCCTTCGCTCTTGTGTGACGGCCCACATCGCCGCCCCGGCCTGCTTACCTTTTCAGGGCTCCTGAAGCGAGACTACTAATGCACTTGCTGCTCTGCTCGCAGCCTCGCCGCCTCGCCCTGAGCTCCAAACTCCCGTGACAGCGCAGGACGCTCACTTTGTCTGCCGTGTTTGTCCAAAAATTGTTTCAATATGTATTTTTGGGAACGGTAATGTTTGCATAATAAATCTTTGTGTCAGGAGAATACAAAGGGAGCTATAGGTCGAAACCTGGGTGGGTCGGATTGGACACTCTCTCTCTCTTTCCTCGTTTACTCTACTTTCCATTCTCTCTCTCTGCCAGGTTGTTTTTCCAGCCCGCTGTCAGTAGGTTTATATAGACATGTATCAGGCCCAGCGCAGAGGCTGGAGCTGCCTTCCCCGGAGTAACCTTTGGCAGTTCTCATGCCCCACCATCACATGCCCAGTTAGAGCAAGGAGCTGAGAATCTGCAGAGATATACAACATGCTACAGAGAGCATCCACATGCTAAAAAACATTTTGTTGTCACACATTTCTAACATGATCCAACACCTATGAATCTAACATTAGTGCCAAAAAATCCAATTACCAAGCTATGTGCCGAGTAAGCTTCAAGCTCCTGGTCCTTATGCCAAAAACAACTTATCTAGAAATCACTCCTCAAGTACAATTTCATTACATTTAAACTAATCTCTTATTATGGGAACAACTTTACAAAGGGCCAAAAGGATTTTTACAGACACTCTGGGCAGCTCTGGTGAAGTTGAGTCGGGAGACAAAGAGGGGAGGGGAAGTAATGTACCTCAAATGATGGAAAATTGGACGTGCTCCCTCCTTTTAGCCCAAAAATGAGGAAGTGGAGCAGCAACAATTGACACAAGCCAAAGAAACTGAGAGAACAAGTACAAGATCCTCACTGGCAGTAATAGTCAAAAAGTCACACTGACCTCAAGCACCAATACAACTCAATTTCACTGAAATGACCTTAAACAAATTTACACTTCTTTCTCATCAAATGTCCATTTGAGGCTACATATTTGAAACTCCATTTTAAAGAAAAGGGAGTGGGTCCTCTTTACAGAGTCCGCCATGTTGCTCCGCCATGTTTCTACAGTAGCCCAAAACGGACAAACCAAACACTGGCTCTAGAGAGAGACTTTCACGTTTTTATGTTACCTGAAGGCTACCGTAGTTCTCAACACGCTTGTGAAACTGCGGTAACGTGAACCACACCATTAGATGCCACCAAATCCTACACACTGTACCTTTAAGGTTCGAGAAAAGATCCTGATTGGGGTTTGAAGAAACCAACATTAACCAAATGATAGCAATGTCACACTACTTCCAGCTTTGCTCCTCAGTCATTATTTGTGTTGCGAGAATTCATCCTTGACATGGAAATGCAAAAATGGGTCATTTAAGTGTTTGACTAAGCAACAAATTCTGTCTGTCTTCGTGTGAGGACAGTCTCAGAATTGGTTCAGTTTATCTATCCATAAAATGGTGGAAATTGGGGTTTCTCTAATTATTTTTGTTGGATGTAGACCTTTGTTAGATAGGTGATGGGTTTAATCTGTCAAAACACAATCAATAGTTGGGTAAGGCAACGAAATCCATCTATTTCACTGTTTGTATTGCTTAAAGATCACTTAAATGTGAAGAACCACGCGGCCTAGTTGAGCTTCTTGGCTACAAACCGAACAGTCTCTTGTAATCAGAGCAGCCACATGACCTTGTGGTTTTTATTGTCCCTCGCTGGTGACAGAAGCAGACAGAGAGGGGAAGAAGGGGGGGCGGACAGTTTTCCTCGATGAGCCAGAGGCTGGATTGAAAGCGGGGAAGCAGGGGAGGAGAGAGTATAGTGATCTTAGTGGGACGGCGCAGGGCAACGCTATCCCAAACACAGCAGAGTGCTATAAGCCTCCGCCATAAATCTCCGAGCTCGGCGAGCCACAGCCAAGCTTGTTCAGTGCTGTGTGCCGCTCCAGAGGCCAGAATCCAGATGTTGGAGGGAGACGGTAAATAAAACAATCTATCAAAACTGAAGAACCAAAAAGAAAAAAAAAAAAAAAGTGTGGGGGGATTTTTTTCCTGCAACTGATATTGGAAATCTGTTTTAAGCAATTATCAATGAGGTTGTGTCCAATAACTCCCTCAGTGAGTGGAATCAGTACTTTAATCCCAATTGGGACAACACAGATATTATAGCAGCATGCAGCTCAAGGTGTTCCTGAATACAAAACAGGCCTGTTCCTCTGGATTAGTTTTTATCATTTATAGATGCAGGTGGATTGAAGGGATAAACAGATATGCAAACCTCATTGTGGAATAAATATCCGCAGCTTAAAATCTTATTGTGCCGAGCGTAGTGATGGTTTATTGTTTAAGACCTTTGCCTCTGGACATGAACTCCTGCTGGGACTGGATCCTGGAGGACCTATTTGTATCCCGTGTCCCTGCTGCTGTTGTGTCTTTCTCTGCTTTCAGTTGGCCTGATAAACAAAGCACGAAAAGGGGAGCGGACTGCTCAGATTACTACAAAACATTTAATGTTAAAGATCTTTCTTTTTCAAGAAGTGCCACAAAGAAAGCAGAGTAATGGGGGAGTCAGAGCTACTGTAGTAAGAATTTTGATACGAAAACACACGCTCGTCCCATCTCGCCTTGTTTTCCGTTAAAAATTGAACAGCAGATTCACTTAATCTGCCCAAATGAACTTCAGGTTTCAGCAGCTGAAGGAAATCAAGTCACAGGAAGTGGAAAATTGAGTGCTCGTCTCATCGATGTTAGATCTTTCACTCTTTGTTTCTGTTTAAACTGATCTCAGTCTCGCCGGGTTGATGAACATGAGAGCGCTGCATGCAGTTGGATGTTACATTACAGGATTTTAGGGATTTGTGGGTATTGAGGCTCACGCTGTTTTCAAATGGTTACCTGTTGTTGCCATTTGGAACCGCCACCGTGCACAATAGCCTTGGTTTTCAATCCAAGAAGTGAAGTCAAGAAGAATCGTTGGGTTTATCACAAAGTTCATGTGATTTTAGTCACATGGTATGATATGTCAAAGGTGCTAAATGTGAGATTGGGAGCATTTCTTTTGCCTACACAATCACAAAATGGCGACGGCTGAGCCCGCGGCTCGCAGCTAATGGTGCCAGCAGTGAAAACAACAGTAACAGTGCTGACAGAGCTAACAGTGTTTACTCAGCACGTTCACACGGAAAGCTGTATAATTGCCACGATAATGCGCAAGGCTTTTAGCGTGCCATAAGTACGCCTTTCTTGACTTACGTGTCTCATGTATATTGTACTGACTGGAATGTAAATGCATTCGGGTATAAAAGCTACGATAACAGTTAGCGACGTAGCATAAAAAGCGAGAAAAACTACTTATGGTGGGCAGGTGGGCAGGTGGGGAGGTGGATGGGTCAAACAAACACAGGACTTTTAACCAGGAGACCATTGTTCCAGACCGTTGTTTTGTTTTGTAAGTTACATTAGTGACGTTTGTCATGTGACGATTGTCATATGTTTTTACTTGATGTTTACGACGTATTTTCTGTAGTTGTTATGTTGTTGCCGTATGTGTTTTAGTTTATCTGAGGGGGAACCGGAGGGTGAGTGCTACGCTTCCGCCACGGCGCCGTCGGTTGGGACGTCATTTCAGCTGTAACCGCCGTATTTAGAGCAGTGCAGAGCAGCGGCCGTGAGCTAGCCAGTGGGGCACGCTCACATGCACGAACATGCACTAAAAGGCATATGCAGCCGGCCTGGCTATGTCAACAAAACAAAGAGAAACTCTGATTATAACACACACAGAGAGAGAGAAACTTCATTCTCTGTAGACATTACTCATCTATATTTTTGTATAGCAAATAGTTGCTTAATGCTATATTAATACTCTGGATATCGTATAGAGAACCTTTAAGTATTAAATATGACTTGATCCTTTGTCTCTTGTACACCTTGTTTTCCCACTAAATTTCCACATTGATTTTGTTTAAAGTGCAGTGTATAGGATTTCATCTAGCAGTGAGGTTGCAGATTGCAACCAACTGTTGCTTCTACTGTGTGCCAAGCATGTAGGAGAACTACGGTTACCAATGCAAAAACGCAAATGACCCTATCAAGGTCCAGTGTTTGATGTGTTCGTTGTGGGCTACTGTAGAAACATGGCAGCCGGCTCCGTGAAGAGGACCCGCTCTGTATGTAGATATAAACGGCTCATTCTAAGATAACAAAAACACAACAATTCTTATTTTCAGGTGATTATATACACTAAAGAAAACATACTTATTAATATTATATTCCATTTCTGCCCATAGATGCCCCTAAATGCCACACACTGGTCCTTTAAGAAAACAACTCTGACAGTGTCACATCAAATGGAAATATTCTAGATGTCTTGGGCCTCATTTTATGCCCCAAATTCACTCTGATATATCTGGTATCTTTGGGAACTTTGGTGTCTCTCTGCTAACTCAATTTTGATAAATGGAGCCACTAATGAGGTCTGCAGTGTTGAAGAAATTAGAGGAGATGGATAAAAATATTTTTTCTATCATAAAACAGTGAATTATTTCAAGATCAGATATCTTCATATGAATCTAAACTTCAACTCCAACTGAGGACGAGCTGTATTTTCACACCAGCAGTCAGTAATGAGTGAGTGAGGTGATGCTTTACTTTGGTGGATTATTTTAAATCTACTAAATTTCGTGTTGAGTTCAGGAGTGTTCAACCTTCAAAATCGGCAGCCCAGGAGATCTGATCATCATTCAGGATTAGTCAAAATCTGACAAGAAGGAAAATTTCTTGAAGAAATGTTAAGGTTTGGAATGAAAGAAGATGGCATTGTATTTATTACTTAATTAGCCAAAAGAAGTGATGAAAAGACGCTTTTCAGACCAGCTCAGTCCAAGCGTTTTGTGCTGGAGCTGCCCAGTTTTGGTGGTCGGCCTTTTAAATATTCTACCAAAAGGAAATATCACTTTAGCCAGCATTAGGTTTATGCTCAGATGAAAAACTGGAAGCTGGACGTCCGCTTCTCATCAGCACTAAGCCAAGGAGGCCTGCCGAGTTTGGATAAAGTGGAAAAAAGGGATGATGCCTCCTCTTGAAATGATGATCTATGCACCAGACCTGTTTACGTTGGTAATCTCCGAGCCCTGCGCAATCAAAACATCACTAATTTCACTGCCGATTGGAAACTGTGACATCTGCGTTTTCAACACACTTCAAGGGGGACTGCTTCAAAGAAAAAAAAAAGAGAGGAGCTGGGAAGCATCCATTCCTCATAATAGCCCCAGTGATGAGAGGGTGACTTCATCTTTGTCCGCTCACATGTTTTAAAGTGGACAGATATCCATAGTGGAAACTTTATGCAGTAAATATCAAGGCTGTCTGTCCAACAGACGGTTGTGTATCTGTCTGGGCAGGCTGGCTGGGTGAGTGTTTGGCTTGTTGACATGCAGTCGGACTCTCCGGCTCTGCTCCGAGTTAGAGAAAGGGCCGCGACGTCACAAAAAAGGCTTTCCATCCTGTCGAGCTGCCCGGCGTCAAGCTCACAAAACCCTCCTGATTGATTCGACAGAGTCTGGACGGCATACGGTTCAAAAGCACTTCTCTGCTCCTCGCTCAGCGGAAACAGGCCTTACATACTAATGCCACTAGCTCTGCTTTATTATGATTGTCCTGGATGGGGAGCTCGCTGGGAGTCGCTGGTTGAAGGGGCGAAGAAGAAGAAGAAGAAGAAGAACATAACTTTTTTAGATTAAAACAGCTGATTCTGCTATATGAACCAACACACATGACTCTGCAGGTGTGTGTGTGTGATAATGTATCCTCAACACACACTTACAACCTGCTCTGAACTCGTCTCCTGATGGGGTGTGAGCTTGTTTTCCACCTATTCCACCGTGCATCAGCCCTTCTGTTATTTAGGAATAACTATTTACGCTGCGGGGGTGACCATCAGACAGGCCCTGGCCACAGACACACACCTCCTCCCCCTTCACACACACTCCAAACGGGGCCAAATAATCCCTCCACCTATTTACACAGGAGAGATGAGGCCACGGCCTCACCTTCAGGGCACTACTTAACTCCTCGAGTCACTCGTTGAGTAATCACAGCATTCTCCTACCTGCCTGCCTGCCTACTGCCTAATTATAGAGAGAGAGTGTGAGTAGGACTCATTATTTAGCAATGCAGGCCTCCCAGGTAGACAATTACACAGGCGGATTTTGCATATTATTACTATTTTGTGGATACAGTTGCATGCTGGGAGCTGGGGTCAGTATTGTGGCCAATCAAGTAGGATGACTTGCTTCTTTGAGGTGCAGACTTTGCGTTGCAGCAGTGGACTAATCTTAAATAACTCAAATTTGACTGTTAATGTTAACTTTTAAGTGCTTTTTAGCTGTCTCGTGGTAGAATAGACAAATAATTAATGTCTATTTTTTACTTAATTTGGCAGAAAAATCTGCTCCTGACTAATTGCCTGGTGGGAAAAACAGTTTTTTTTTTGTGCACAGATTCATTCAAGAGTATTACATCACCTGAAGCTGCATGTCCATTTTGATACAGGAGTTTTTTTTAAAAAAAAAAAACAGCTGACTTGTGAGGATAGGTGTCTCCAAGAGGCACCATGGGAAGGATGTTATATTATGTCATATTATTACTACTTTATGGATACAGTTGCATGCTAGGAGCTGGGGTCAGTATTGTGGCCAAACAAGTAGGATGACTTGCATGTTTGAGGTGCAGACTTTGAGTTCCAGAAATGGACTAGTTTTACATAAGTTGATCAAATTCAACTGTTGTGTTAAGTGTATTTTAGCTGTCTTGAGGTAGAATAGGCAAATTAATGTCTAATTTTGACTTTATTTGTCAGAAATATCAAAGCAGTGGACTAATCTTACATAACTCGATCAAATCTGACTGTTAATGTTAACTTTAAAGTGCTTTTTAGCTGTATTGTGGTAGAACAGGCGAATAATTGTCTATTTTTTACTTTATTTGGCAGAAAAGCGAGTAAAATCTGCTCTTGACTAAGCGCCTGGTGGGAAAAACTGATTTTTTTGTGCACAGATTCAAGCCTGAGTATTACATCACTGCTTCACCTGAAGCTGCACGTCCATTTTGATATAGGAGTTTTTTTAAAAAAAAAACAGCTGACTTGTGAGGATAGGTGTCTCCAAGAGGCCCTATGGGAAGGAGGTCTGTCCATGTCCTGGAGGGAGGCCCTCAGCTCCCCTTTAATCCCTCCAGGATCCCTCTCTCAGAGCCAGAGCTTTGCATCGTGCGCAGCTCTTGGCCGAGTTAAAAAGGAAAGTGTAAGGGTGGGACAAATTTCACACTTTCTCCCATGTCTCAGGCCAAAAGAAGGAGCTTGTAAACCCAAGTATGTGGAGCTGGAAATATTCTCTCTGCCACACAGACGCTGTGGTGGTTCAAGTGGTGGGACTATGGC
The DNA here is from genome assembly GCA_916701655.1 of Sebastiscus albofasciatus. Lineage (NCBI taxonomy): Eukaryota > Metazoa > Chordata > Actinopteri > Perciformes > Sebastidae > Sebastiscus > Sebastiscus albofasciatus. Next base: position 101,353 of record CAKAOI010048115.1, read on the forward strand.
TGTGCGTGGGATGCACATGTTGGCCGTGGACGTTTCAAATCCAGAGCAAGTTTTTGTACATGAAAAAAAAAAAAAAAAACACTTATAATGGCTTTTCAGATATGGCGACTGGACATGTAAAATTATTAAAAAAAAATATATTATACTGTTTTATTTTCATTTTCATTGCTTTATTAAATTGTGTATTTATTTATTTATTCGATCCAGTCCGCCCACATCTTACAGTCTAAACCTACTTTAATCTCGGCTACTTGTGGCCTATTATATGTTAGCTTATAACACTTATAATGGCTTTTCAGATATGGCGACTGGACATGTAAAATTATTGTTTTTTTATATTATATTGTTTTATTTTCACTTTCATTGCTTTATTTATTTATTTTCCTTATTTATTTATTTATTTATTTATTTAATGTTGTAATCAGTGATCCAGTCCGCCCACGTCTTACAGTCTAAACCTACTTTATTCTCGGCTACTTGTGACTTACTATATGTTAGGCCCTACTTTGCATATTTAGACATTTTGTCTATTAATGCAACCGCACTATGACCCGATTCATCCGTTTATTTGCTTTAGCTTATTGGATTTATAAAAGTCCTTTATCTCCGTCGCTTTCGTCGTGTTTTGTGCGTCTCTGCAGCTCAAAGACTCACAAAGGCCTGAATGTTTCCATCGGAGCATCTTCTTTTGTTTTCTCAGGAAATATTATATTATTATATTGGTTTTTTTTATTACATGCAAAAACTGTAATTCAGCCGAATATTCCCAGCTTTTAAAGCCACAGAACAAAACAAAACAAAATTATTGGCACAATTAAAATGTTTTGATTCATGTCAAACCAACAGCAGAACAAATCGTTGCTTAAACCTGCATGTAAATATTAGGATATGAGCAATTGTTTGAATAATCCTCCGTTAACGAGGCCAGTGGCTTTAGGCTGTTATGTTCAGACAGTTTACCGAATCAATTAATTGTCGAGAAGACAAACATTATTAGTGTCCGCACCCAAGCAATCTCTCTGCTGTATTAATGAGGCTATTTTGACATATTCTGATGTTTGACAATTAAAGAAACATAAAACAGCAACAGACTCTGGTTAAATTAATAAATATATCTGACATCTAGAACACAAAAATTAAAATATCAGACGTGTGTGTTTCATTCCTACACGAGTGAGACGGCAGATAATAATAACTGAGAACAGATTATTATTTTTCAAGACGCCAAAGTTCAACACAACCTGTGTGAGTTTACAGAAAAGCTGTTTAAAAAAGTGGATTGCGCTCAAATGAAGAGCTCATAAAAACTCTTCAGCCTCAACTTTTCACACCGAAACAGCTCACACACATACAAACAATACAGAGAGAGATAAATATGAGTAGTGAATTGATTTTAAAATTATAAACTGAAATAAAATCGGCATTATTACTATTTATTTACTTATGTATTTATTTATTTATTTGTGTTTGTTTCTTTCTTTCTTTCTTTCTTTCTTTCTTTATCTATTTATTTATTCATTTATACTATTGTGTTATATTATAATACCAATTATTGTTATTATGACTATTGTTGTTGTTATTATTATTATTATTATTATTATTATCATTACCATTACTACTACTACTACAACTACTATCGCCATAATCATTATATTAAAGTATAAAATATTATACTCTTTTCTCTGCTTGTTACTCACATATTAGGGTTTAGCAAAACGAGGATGAGGATGAAAATTAATTTAAGATGAAGAACAGAAACTGAGAATGAGGATACATTTAGGGGATGAAGATGAAGATGATGAGGATGAGGGTGGCGTCAGTTGAGGATGATAAAGTTGTTAAATTTGTTGAGGATTCAAAAAAAGATGAAGATAAAGAAATGAGGATGAGGATGAAAGTGTATTTCAGATGAAGATCAGAAACTGAGAATGAGGATACATTTAGGAGATGATGAAGATGATGAGGATGAGGGTGACGTCAGTTGAGGATTGAGTTGTTAAATTTGTTGAGGATTTAAAAAAGATGAAGATCAGAAACTGAGAATGAGGACACATTTACGAGATGAAGATGATGAGGGTGACGTCAGTTGAGGATGATAAAGTTGTTACATTTGTTGAGGATTAAAAAAAGATGAAGATAAAGAAGAAGAAGAAGAAAAAAAGCAGTGTGATGAAGAGGAGATCGAAGGTGCAGGAGGATGAAGACGGTGACAACGGTGGGAGGTGAGAGGTGGTGACGTCACCGCGAGGCGTGCTGCAGAGCACTGCTGAAGAAAACCAAAGCAGCGTCTCGGAGACGCAACCAAAAGCGCTGATTATCGCGGACGCAGCGTTTTACGCGCAGCCGACGCATAAAGTGGATTTAACTGAACAACCTGCATGGAGAAACTCTGAGGCTTTATTCATTTTTGTTCTCCCCTTGTCGTCTGCCTCTGCTGGGCACCAACTGGTGAGTAAAAACACACACCTCGTCTGTCAGGTAGATGGATTTTAGCTCAGGGAATAATCGGTCAGAAGGTTGGTCTCGCTCTTGGCCGTATTGCGCTTCAGATGTTGCAAATGGAATAGAATGGAATAGAATGGAATAGAATATTCACAGTTGCCACTTCTGGTCAGTGCTTTAAAACAAATACTTGACAAGACTAAACGAGGCAGATAAAACATATAACAGGTATAAAACACACACAGTTATAAAGCAAATAAAACAAGTAAAATAGGTGTAATAAATAAATATAAACAGAAGTGTTACACTAAAAAATATTAAAAAAAATAGATGTAATGTAAACAGAGGTTATTGCACTTGTAAACCAGGTAGAGTAGATGTAATAAATAAAATGTAAACAAAGTTGCACTTGAGGTGTATATTGCATCAAGGGATATATTGCACAGATACATGTATTTCACATTCAGTGTATTAATATTGCACAGATTTATTGATTGTTCAGTGTCCGTATGGCACACACAAATCTGTGTTTAGTATGATGGAGAAAATGAAATGTCAGCATCACTGTCAGCCACTTATAGCATGTAGACTTTATTGTTTCCATATAATATTATAATATAATAAACTATATGGGCTTCTTTTTCTTAGTTAGAAAAAAAGTAGGCACATGCTGGTGACTGTTCTTAAGAAATACATGTTTGTCACCTGTAAGTGTGAAGATTTCCTTTGTTGTGTAGTTCACAAGGATTTTTCTTTTCTTCATATTATATTCTGAATAGTTTAAGAACAGACACAGGTGATGAGCCCTTTTTGTGTTGATGAGGAAGAGGAGCTGTGGAGGTCTTCATCACCTCTTACTTTTTAATATTTAGAATTTTTTTGTCTATTATTTAAAATGCTTTCATGTAAATAAATTCAATATTGATACTTTGTGTGTGTGTGTGTGTGTGTGTGTGTGTGTGTGTGTGTGTGTGTTTGTACACTATAATGGCAACTTTGAGATGTTGGGTTAGGGTCGTTACTGAGGGCCTAAAACATGAAGATCTGCGTGGAAACGCTTATAAAATAAAATAAAGACAATTTAAATGTGTGAAGGTGTTGGTGAAATATTTGGTTGCTACTTAGTAAAGTTATTTTTTAATATTGTTTTTTTTGGCTGCATTGCCTTGGAATTGTCCATATATAGAGCCTAGTAATTATAGTTTCTAATTTTCTAAAAAAGATAAGTGTGACGCAAAAAGAATTCAACATGATTATGAAGATTCCTAAGAAATATTGTATTAAAAAAAATAAAAAATGGAAACACTCTTGTCTCCAAATAAAAATGAATTAAAAAAAAAAAGAAATGTTGTATTACAGGATTATTTTTAACTAATTTAAATGTATTAATACATCAGCAGAAATCTGATTATAATGTATTCCTAATTTATATGTAATATTATTTGGTTAAAGAGAGGAAAATAAATACATCTGACTTATTATCTTATATATTACTAAGTCTGATATGCAGGATGTTTTTTATTCTCCTGATGCAACTTTCTTCTTCTGTTTTCCAGGATTCTAGAATGGAACTGAATCTGTCGAAGAATGTGATTTCTTGTGGAGACGCAGGTATGACGTGTTCTCTAACACAACTGTTTAATTATTATATTGTTATCAGAGTTACAAAACTAGAAACTATGATGTAAAGCAAAAAAAAAAAAAACGGATGCTGTAGTAGTGTGAGTATACAGATCTACTGCAACTCTCGGTTTTTTGGCGCAAGGTCAGAACTTGTTGTTGGTGAATCTACAGGCATCTGCTTTCAGACGCAATATGTTTGATATGCGGGGAATTAATGCGCGGTGCATTTACGACATGGTGATATGCGGACATATCAGATAATGAGATGCAAATGGAAGCGTGTGGGAATCCAATGAAACGAGATTTTCAACAATGTTTAGCCTATAGTTGAGGTTTTATTTGCACACTTTTATTTTTTGTGTGTCTGGTTTTTCTGATGATAATGATTTCCTGGTGAGTCGTTTTGGAAAAAGCAAACCAAGCAACAAAAAAAGCTATATTCAGAAGGAAAGCTGAAGTTTACATGTAACATTTTATCTCATAACAAATTAAGTTTTTAACTAAGAAAAAGGCGAAGACATGAAGACATTTAAATGTCAAACATGCACGTCAGACGGAAATCCTTTTCAATTTTACATTTTCTGTCAGGAAATAATCATTTTTAATAATGAAGCAGCTAAAGGTCAGGTTCCTAAATAGCACGACTCTAATGGGAAACATAATTATTATGAAGACAGAAAGAGTTTGGACTGCTGAGTATGTTTCTATTTGGAAAAATCAGACTAAATGGACCTTCATTAAAGTTACAGTGGAATCTATGTTACGAATAAACACGTGTACGTTTTTATTTTATTATAACGTTTTTATCTATTATTTTGTTATTATACTGTTTAACTTGCACCACCAAAACCAAAGCAAATTCCTAGTGTATACCTCTTACACCTGGCAATAAACACGATTCTCATTCTGGATTCTGATTCTGATTCTGATTCGTTTTTATTGGTTTGTATTTTTAAGAACTAATTCCAACTCAACTCAAGTTATCAACCTTTTTTGTTTTCTATAAAACCACTACACTAAACATGATGATGGTGCCCAACTTTAAGTTCATATAAGATCCAATATTTTTACAGCTTCTTCTGATGAGCATTCCCTGTGATGGCCATTAGAAGTTATTGTTTTATTTAGGGTTGTTTGTTGGTTGTCAGGCTGCAGGTCAAACAGGCCTTGGACCAAGCAGAGAAAACCATCACCAAGGAAATAATCAGCTCTGTCCTTCTCCAGTTACGCACCGTGTCCAGTTACATATCCACTGCTGTTCCTGCCTTTCAATCTGCTCTCCAGCTTTAATTTTCTAAAGCTCTGTGTTTTTTTGGCCCCTTTGGTTCCAGCTTCACTTTGTTTGGTCGCCTTATAAGTTAAGAGAGGAATAAATACTGTATTATTACGCGTGTTTGGTGTGTGATTAAGAGTTTATTTTCACTTCTTGGGGAGGAAAAATATGAGTTGTTTGCATTTCCACCAGGCCTTTAACCTGTCCTGCCGGATGGAAAGGCTTTTTAACTCATCCATCACACGCAAGTGCCCTCCAGAGCAGAGGAGATGCAGGCTGGAGGAGGAGGAGGAGGAGGAGGCTGCTGGGTATTTAGATTAGCCCCATCTATCAGCCTGTAATATCTACTGGAGGACAGAGGAAAGGTAGAATCACAGGAGCTCCTCCATGGAAAAATCTACATGTGCTGTAAATCCTTTAATATTCCTACGGGGACTTTAAGGGTCAGCGGGTTTATTGTGACTTTTATTCTACTAGTGCTGCTCTAATATTCTTAGAAAAAATGACCTTTTTTGAACAGTATCTGAATTGTGATTTCCCTATAACAGGCATGGGATTTTTTTTTATTTCACAGTTTATTATATTCCTTATTATAGAGAGCCTTCAGTTCTTTTTTTTAAGGATACAGCTGCACAACTGCTCTGATAATCACCGTATATTGACCCACACAGTGCCGCATATACACTCCACGGATACGCAGCGTAGACAGCAAGGCAAGGCAGCTTTATGTGTATAGCACATTTCAGCAACAGGGCAATTCAAAGTGCTTTACATAAACATTCAAGAACATTGCGACAAAGTGCAAAAAGAACATTAAGACATAATTAAAACAGTTATAAAAACATTAAAGATTCGGAAATAAAAACAAGCTAAATAAAATCTATAGGATAGAAGCTAAAATAGAAATATAACACACAAAAGGAAAAGCTCTCGTGCAGTATATAAGATCATTATCTGGTTTAATAAAAGGCAGCAGCAGCAAACAGGAAAGTTTTAAGCTTTGATTTAAAAGAACTCAGAGTTGGAGTTGGTCCTGCAGGTTTCTGGGAGCTTGTTCCAGATATTTGGTGCATAAAAACTGATTCTGCATGTTTAGTTCTGACTCTGGGGACACTAAGCAGACCTGATCCAGATGACCTGAGAGGTCTGGATTGTTCAGAACATAGCAGAAGATCAGAAATGTACTTTGGCCACTAAACCATTTAGTGCTTTGTAAACCAGCAGGAGTATTTTGAAATCAATTCTCTGAGAGAGACAGGGAGCCAGTGTAGAGACCTCAGAACTGGACTGATGTGATTCACTGTCTTGGTCTTAGTGACGTACCCACTGACCTCCCAACTAACACGCACCGATTTAGATTTCAAGTCCATTCAGTCTTCACAACCTGCATAGTAAATACCAGCTGCTGACACAGTGGGGTGACCAGGTGCTCCAGGTCACTTTTTACAAAAATGCATCAGCATACAGATCCCACTTGCACTCTCGCGTTTGGGTCTATACCGTTGAACTGCATGCGCCGAATTTCTCTTCAAACCTATTTTACGCACGTGTCTGCAGCTCAGAAAGTAAGTGAGTACGCAGGTAAATGATGGTGGTTTTCTGCAAAAAGGACACTTTAGTATGCGAGGGTCGAGCTTCTTACAGGCCTATTAGGTTCAGGTTCAGGTGACTTTATTTGTACCCGTATAGGTAGATTTGTTTTGCAGCAAAAATAGAGGATGATATCCGTATTGACAATAAGGTAGAGCACAGACAAGAGACAGACATACCAAAAACATGACAAAGAGTACTAAAAAAGGCTTACTGGGATCAGGGCCCAGCAAAAAGAAGAAGGCCACAAGAACAATATAAAAAGAACATTGAAATATCAGGACAAAAAAGACACAATAAATGAGAAAAGGGAAAACCTTTCCATAAATATGTGCAAAAGCTGCTATTTAAATGAACAATTGCAGCTGGAACAAAGCTGTTCCTGTAGCGCTTTGTTCTACACCTTGGGATATTACTGCACACAACAGGCCTATTACTGCACACTGGAGCTGGATACTCTAATAATGACACAATTCTGCTATAAAAACAACAAATTGTTTAGTTAATTTCTAGATATTTGGATTTCTTAATTAGAATGAATGAATGTGGCAGGCCTGTTATGTGTAGAAATCTAATCCAGGCCCTTATGTGAGCTCCACTGAACAAATGTGGGAAAGGCAGAGTGATTGGTGAGAGCTGGAGCACAATTGTCATTTCATGCAGGGCACAAACCGAGCCACAGCCGGTTAGTAGGTCTCATGTTGCAGGAGAGACATAAAGCTACCAGTCCGTAGTAATACAGATGCGTAAAAATAGACGTAATTAGTGTTTTGCACTTGTTTTTTTTTTTGTTTAATTACGCAGAGACACAACAAAAAATGTCCTTTCCTGGTTGATATTTAGTCAATCAGAGCTGAGCATTTTCCTCAAGAGATTAATTCTGCAGTTATGTTTAGACACAAGCAAAAAAAAGTTTATTAATTCAAGAAAAAGCTTCCGACTCCAATGGCAAATGCTTGCCTTCTTCTGACTGTAAGAAATATGATTTTAAATCTCTGTAGCTATACTACAGTAAACCATTCAAACCTGAAATGTTGCTATTGGTCTGCACATATGCAATCACAATAAAACATAGGTCTTAGCACCCACAATAAGTAGATATGTTCTAATGCGTAAAAACAAAACCCAAACTAAACGCCTGCTCTTATTGGTTCCCAGGATGCACCAGGTCTACTTAAAACCTTAAATCACCACAATGAGGCCAACCTCACTTCAAACTAATTGCAATCTTTTGCCAGCATGCGCGTTTTCTAACAAAGAAAGAAGTTTGCACATGCAGCTGCTGCATCACCATCATCATGTTTCACTCATAGTGCAGCACACACCGAGATTAGCAAGTCAACATCTGGACGAAGCTCTGCAGCTCTCCACACAGACAGACAGACATATGGGTGTTCAGAGGGGTTACAGTTCACATTAAAGGTCCCATATCGTGCTCATTTTCAGGTTCATACTTGTATTTTGTGTTTCTATTAGAACATGTTTACATGCTGTAATGTTTAAAAAAAACTTTATTTTCCTCATACTGTCAGCCTGAATATGCCTGTATTTACCCTCTGTCTGAAACGCTCCGTTTTAGCGCATTTTGACGGAATTGTAACAGAATTGCTTTGCTAGGTAACAGCTTGGGTCCTTGTTTACTTCCTGTCAGCTGATGACATTCACATACACTGCAACCAGGAAATAAACTGGGACACATTTAGAATGTGTACGTTTAAAATTGTGCCAATGGTCTAAATATTGTATATTTGTGACATCACAATTGAGCAGAGAATCTTTATGGCTTGTTTCAAATGCACAATTTCTGAATACGGGCTGTGTGTATTTCCCTGTGGATTGAGTGTTTCGATACTTTCACAGTATTTATATAGAACTGAAGCCTGCTTTATAATAACAAAAACGTGAAAATCTCACTTTATTATAATATGGGACCTTTAACTGAACTGTGAGTCAATGTGTGAATGCGTGTGAGGGATGACAGAAAACACTGAGATTATATAAAATCTGATTTGAAATTTTGATTTTCAAATTTACTTATTAGCTATTTCACATACTTTATTTAAATTATACCACAGGGCTTGGATAGAAAGCGTATTGCCGCCTGCAAACTGACCACCACTGGATCGCCATTCGTGCGTCATCGACCAACAAAACTGACTGAAATGTGTCACCATCTGCAGCCACATTCAGGTCATCTGTAATCAGATCATATTAGCGGACCATCAATCTTAATGGGGATTTGTACTGAGAGATTGTGCATGTTGAAGATTAGAAAAAGGTTTTTATTAATGCTTAATTATATCATCATGTTTGGGGAAAAATCTGCTGCTGTCATCAGATTTAGTTATCTGGTTAGAAAATCAGCCCAATGTGTTTTTTCTGCTATAAAAGGAAAACAAAACGTGTGTTAAATTATGAGCTCTGCTGGTCTTTTTATTAGTCCTGATTGTTTATTTGTCAAAGTGCAACAATGAGCTTGATGGAGAGTGACACTCAGTCAGTTTACAGTGCGTGCCATTATTCATACTATACACAATAATCTTCATGCACTTTTCAATCAAACTGAGGAAACAGTAACTGGGCATGGCCAGTGTTGGAGGGCAAATGTTTATTCAGCTCAGTACATATCCGAGATATACGGTACATTGTGTGGGTGCGTGTGTGTATAAGCGCACCCAGCTGCGTTGCGCTGGAAGAGATTCAAACATGCCTGCACGAATAAAAGGCCCATTTTACTCCTAAAGAGCAAAGCGGTGCATTGCGCGCTCCCGATAGCTGGAGAAAAAAAAAAGCGAACACTGCAAAAAATGTGTGCGTAAAAACCACCCATTCAGTCCAATACTGAGTCTTTTAAAGGTCCCATATCCCCCTGGAAACCGAGTAAAAAAAGTGTCTTCCAATTTCTTTTTTTGTGTGATTTCCTTCCTATTTAGGGTTGAAAGAAAATCTTACAATTTAGACTTTTTAATTTGTATTTTTAATTTTGCAATATGTCCACTGTAGTCCATTTCAGTGTGAAAAGACAGCCGAATTTAGAAGATACAAAAAATAATGGCTATAAAGTGATATTAAACCAAGAATACATTCAACTTTATTTAAAAAAAAAAAACACATGACATATCACTGGAAAGCCCATGATGTCCTCTTTACAATAACCCAGGGGTTTATAGAGTAGGTCAAAAGAGTAAAAAGGAGATGCACGTGGACAAAATGTCCACTACATAGGACACATGTCAATGGGCTGGGTCTCAGGAGGATATTATAAAAAGTGAGATTTTCATGTCTTTTATATTATGAAGCAGGTTTAAATGCTTTATAAATTCGGTTAAACTATCAAAACGCTCAATATACGGAGAAATACACACAGCTCGTATTCAGAAATTGTGCGTTTGAAACAAGCCGTTTTGGATTTCTGTCCATTTGTGATGTCACAAATATACAATATTTAGACCATTACAAGGTTTTAAAGAAACATTTTAAATGTGTCCCAGTTTATTTCCTGGTTGCAGTGTATGTAAATAACATCAGCTGACAGGAAGTAAATATGGACCCAAACTGTTGCCTTGCAACGCAATTCTGTTGCAATTCTGTTGAAATGCGCTTAAACGGAGCGTTTCAGACAGAGGGTGAATACAGGTATATTCAGACAGACAGGATGAGGGAAATAAAGGGGTTTTTTTTAACAGTACCGCATGTAAACATGTTCTAGTAGAAACACAAAATACAAGTATAAACCTGAAAATGAGCACGATATGAGACCTTTAAAGCAAGTGGGAAAACTGTAGAGTAGAAATGTACATGGTATATTGTGCTCAGATAGGAAGCTTTTTACGTTTTTCACTGCAAAAAATGTGTGCGTAAACCAGCCATTCAGTCTAATACTGTCTTTTAGCAAGTGAGAAAACTGTAGAGTAGAAATTCACATGGAATATTGTGCTCGGATAGGACGCTTTTTACTTTTTCAAAGCATCTAAACTTGATTGAAGACTTTTGCATGCGATAAAAAAACTAAATGTCTGATAAAATTAATAGCACCACTTGTTTTAGCTTGACTTCAGAGTTGTTTGTGTGGATGTTTTTTCTTGCAGTGGTGTATAGTCAGTGGGTGGGACTCGTTCACTTTGGGGAGGTTAAACGCAGCCGATGGGTGGGTCTCATGTGTGGGTCTCATGTGTGGGTGTTGGAGAGCCGAGGCTTCCTCTCAGTCACAGCGGTGCACAAGCTTTTCCCTGCAGCGCAGAGAAGGAAGGAGAGGAATAAGGAAAAAGGAGCTGCATGTGTGGGGGTTAATTTTTATTTTTCGTGGAAGAACAAGACTTTCGTGTGATCGATGCAGAGGGTGGACTTTTTTTAAGCTGTTGAGGAAAAAAGCTCTGTGCATCTCCAAGGATTCACTCCCTTTTTACCCTTTTTTTTTGCACGCATCCTTCTCTCTTCAAGGTGGGATGAATTTGGACAGAATCGCAGAGGCAGTGAGAGCTGCACCGACGGCTGGTCGCGACGTGGCCACCGCGTTTCATTTACCGAGAACTTCAAACAGCAGCAGAGAAACTTTAGAGAACTCAAGCAGCGAGTCTTCAGACACAGAGTTGGCAGGTACACACAGCCAGAGTGCAACAGTATTAACTTGTTATTGCTAAAAACAGTGCTTTACTGTTAATACAAAAGAAAACTTGTTAAATTACGCTCATAGGCTATAATGCATTCTTAAAAAAACAGCACTTTACTGCTGATCAACTGTCTAAAGTATCATCAGTAACAGTTTCATGCAGTATTTTTTTAATTCCGGGACCTGACCTGCACATGTGAGGCTTGTACATTGTGCATGATTGGAACATCAGTGAATTAGCTCTGTTCTTCACTCACATGTTGTTCTGGTTTGCATTCTGCACTTGTACTCAGCGATAGACAGACATTTTGGGGAAAAGTGTCAACAAATCTATTATAGTCTTTTTCCTAACAAATGCCTTTAATTGTATTTAGTGTGACTATCCCTATGTCTGTAACCTGCTAAGTCTATTCATATAGGCAAAAAATGATGTTTATTAAAATGTATGTAAAAAAAAAATACAACCTAAATAGTGCATTAAAAAAAATCAGTAAGATAAAAAAAGGTGAAAAACAGCTATATAATGTATCTTTGAACAGTAAATTAACTGTAAAATACTGTGAAATTAATTAAAAAAAAAACAGTTCAAACTGTATTTTTCATTAACAGTACAAAGCTGTAAATTTCAGCGACAGTATAATAATGTTAATTTTACAGTAACATAAAGGCAACCCTGCTGCCAGTTCTTTACTGTTATTTTACTAGGAAATTCTTAACAGAGTGCTTTTAGCAACTCGATTCCTTCTTCTGAGTGCAATAACAGTTTATTTTACGTCTCCATCTCGGCAGTAAAGGAGACACGATTTTAGTGAACTCAGTGTTTCCTTATTCTCACTGCAAAGACGATTTATTTCCTGCAACATGCACATGGATAAAATGCAACAAAATCCATTTGTAGTAAATCTTAGTTTGGTTTATTTCTGCTCCAACGTGTAATGCGCATAAAAATGCAACAGAAACAAGGGAAAATAGTTCAGCTTTCTGTTTATTGCGTTGGCTGAACCAAACACTTGGCAGGATCCTGAGGTCTGTCAGGGAAAAATGTGCAGAACAGCCTGGCCTGCTGTCAGTAAATGCATTAAAACAAAACTATAAATATTGAGCCCATCCACCAATCTAAACTAGAAAGCCAGAAGGTCTGTTAACAATTCTTGGAGAAGCTTTTTGTTCTTCATCTTGGCCACACTTTTAGAGGAAAAACTACACTTTGTCTTCTGTCTCACTCCATGTGAGGAAGAAATGGCAAATATGGGTGTATGTTTATTTCCTTTGTTTGAATTATTTATGGGGCTTAAATTAAAAATGATGTTGTGGCTTTAAGTTGCTTTTTATTTTTGGCAAACAATCAAAACACTATTCCCTTTTTTTTGTGATTAACCTTTGCACGTGTTGACCCTTCAGTTTAATGAGCCAACCTTGTTAGGACACGAATACAAGATAGCAGTTGGGAGATAAGAGAGGGCAGGAAAAGAAAGCCATGTTGATCTCTGAGTGTGTTTGAAAGAATCGATGCAAAACGCACAGACATGTTTGTAAATATTTGGCTTTTAATGTGTCACTTCTCTTCTGAGGCTTATTTTTCATGAACAACTTTGTAAATAATTTATTTATAGCTTTGCTTATTTCATGCTGGCATGCAGAGTTGACCTATAAAGCTTTTGTTTTTGCACGTTGGTTGCATTTCATTTCAGTCTGAAACGTTTAACTTTTAAAGTGAAAATACTATATATTTTTTTTAATGTACATGTTAAACAAAGTACCATATTGCCTTTGGTCGTGTCATAAATTACAGAAGTACTGGTCTCTGAAATATGATGTGAAATGGAAAAGATGTTTGATTTAGAAATTAATCTTTGATTTTAGGAATCCCAAGTACCAATATAAACTACTGCAGCCAACAAAAGGTTATATAACATTATTACATTTGCTGCTAGAAAAAAATATATTACTACAGTGGATCAGTGATAAGAAACCCTCTGTTCAAGGCTGGCGAAAAGTGGTATTTGAGATGGTCCCTTTGGAATATCTCACAAAATATTCTACATGCCCAAAGTAGATCAGTTCCACAATATTTGGCAGCCCTATCTGAATTATATTGGACCTGAACTCTCTTCCATTATCTCACAAGGAGTCTCTTGAACATGAATTCATATATCCTGTGACTTCGCTGCACTATGGATTATTTCCTATGACCTCCTATTAGGGCTGTCTTGATATCAGAATTTCACTAAACGATTATCGTGGCCAAAGAATTCACGGTAATGATAATATCGCAATATCTATAGAACATTTTTTTTTTTAAAATTGAATAATGCTATCATTCACATTAATCTTTAACTTTGTTTATTGTGCATTTTTTTCTCTGTTTTAGCAAATTAATTACATGCAAAATACAAGTGTAGGGAGGTGAAGAGAGAGTTTGTTACCATAACTTTATATATAAACTTATTTAGGAGATGCTAGATTATTTACGCAATATTATCACATGTGTATTATTAACATGATATCAATATTTCATTTTTAAATATCACGGTTATCGTCAATACCGGCATATCGTTAAACCCCTACCTCCTATATATATATTTTTTTTGATCTGAGTTGTACCAGTGTTGGTTTATTGTGTTTGTGAAAATAAGAAAACCAAATAAACATATTAGTGGGGGGAAAAAAAGATCAGTTCCACAATATTTGGCAGCCCTATCTGAATTATATTGGACCTGAACTCTTCCATTATCTCACAAGGAGTCTCTTGAACATGAATTCATATATCCTGTGACTTCCCTGCACTATGGACTATTTCCTATGACCTCCTATATACATTTTGTTTTTATCTGAGCTGTACCAGTGTTTGTTGTTTTTTTTTATTTTGTTTGTGAAAATAAAAAACCCAATAAACATATTAGTGAAAAAAAAGTACCATAGCTGCAGCATAGAATAATTTCTCCCGAAAACCAAACCAGCCATACAGTACGTGGACAGACACAATATGATCTGTAAAAACTTCTTATAAAGACTTTAGCAATGCTCGAATGCTTGAAAGTTGTCATGGTGGTCAAATCATTTAAGAAAAAAAAAACGTACACAGAAGTAAATGATGGAGAAATCTGTGATTATTTAGGTCAAAATATACAGTAGGAGTGCTGTGCTTTGGCTTTAATGTGTCACTTCTCTTCTGGTGCTTATTTTTCATGAACAATTTCGTAAATAATTTATTTATAGCTTTGCTTATTTCATGCTGGGAGAGTTGACCTATAAAGCTTTAGGTTTGTTTTTGCACGTTGGTGCATTTAATTTCAGTCTGAAACGTTTAACTTTTAAAGTGAAAATACTATTTTTTGTATGTACATGTTATACAAAGTACCATAGCTCCAGCATAGAATAATTTCACCCCCGATTTTTTGATCCACAGAAAAGGAGAGAAGCGTCGAACAGAGGAGCGATGATGGGAACGCGGACGATCCGAAGAAGAAGAAGCAGCGACGGCAGCGGACTCACTTCACCAGCCAGCAGCTGCAGGAGCTGGAAGCCACTTTCCAGAGGAACCGATACCCGGACATGAGCACCAGGGAGGAGATCGCAGTGTGGACCAACCTGACCGAGGCCAGAGTCCGGGTAAGAGGCCAAACAGGCCGTGCGTAATGCGTGCGAAAAGACGATTAGAGAAATAACCCTCATTCAGAATTAGAATCAGAATCAGAATCAGAATGGTGTTTATTGCCAGGTGTAAGAGGTATACACTAGGAATTTGCTTTGGTTTTGTTGGTGCAAGTAAACAGTATAATAACAGAAGAATAGATACATACGTTAGAATAAAATAAGAATAAAAAAAAATTAAATTCTACCAATATACAATATAAGCTATAAACATGATATAAACAGATAGTGCAAATGACATCAGTATCCTAAGACGATTTGAGAAATAAACCATAACATTCTG